>NW_010729088.1:4672114-4689818 GCF_000365185.1 Nelumbo nucifera | reverse complement strand
TATACCTGCCCTGTCAGAGGTCAGAAGGCCTGAAGCAACGGAATTCAGTTATAAGGGGCTTATTCTCAAGGAACAAGGTATCTTCAATCACTGGCACAACCTGCACTCTTAGCCTTCGTTTTCCTTCAGCTTCTTGCACACAATACTAACTTAAGCATCGGAGCGTTCCCGTCGGGAAACCCCTCGGGAGTTCTTCCTTTTCTCTCTCGTCTCAGGTACCTCTCAGGAGCCACGCAAGCGCCAGTTAGGAGTGATCGGATTGTGCTACATCACAATCTTTTAATGGATAGATCTTTCCCCAACCAAATGAGAAAAGACGAAAACATAGGCTGATAGGCTTCTAAACAGTTGACAGCCCACGCGAAAAAATGCATCAAATGAGGTCTAAGTCTAAATCTTTTTAGGAAGATCTTCCAACAGCCCAAATGGCCAAAAGATATACTCAACTTTTGGGATATTGTCTTTAAAGATCAACACCGTTATCCTGGTCTACCATGGTCTATTGGGTTGTTGCATGAAAGATTTTAGGCATGGATCGAATGATGGGAAGCTTAAAATTTTTAATTGCTTTGGACTTCTGGATGCTTTGTGGGGTGTAGTCTTTTCCAAGTTCCCGTCTTTCATGACCAAATAGAAAAGACCAAATTTTAACTTCTAAGCTTTAAAAAGCCTAAAAGGAGTCTGAATCTACTTCCCCCCCAGAATGCTCCCCTTGTATGTTATCATTCATGGAGAGATCCTGATACATGATGGAAAGACCATGCATAAAAAGCTTGCCAAATGTCCCCTAAGAAATTAGGATGTCTTCTTCTGGTTAGGCATAGTAATCTCCTTGGTTGCTAGTTGTCAGTTGCGGGTTACAGGTTGCAGGTTGCCAAATATCGATCAAATCTCTTGGAATAAGACGTTATGGAGAATAAAAGGTTAGCTGATGGAATACAGAGAAAATAAGATGCTAGTGAACATGTCGTAGATTGTCGGTTGCACGATGTTGAAGTTTCCTGTAACAGTAAGCTGTGGAGAATGGAACGGAGAAAACGAGACTATTTAGGATTCTTGGGAAAGGAAAACATTAATTAATTTTAGGTTAAAAAATTAATTGGAATAATGAGTGAGTTCCGATGGGATGGACATAATGTCCGTCCTATTACATAATTTTTTTTTTTTTTTGATAGTTAAAGCAAAATATATTAGAGAACAGAAATAGATACAAAAGAGTATGAGGAAGAAAAGAGGGATAATGGGGAAGAGAGATGTTCGTGCACTGTATTTTTACACCATTTTGCAAGTTCATGTGCAGGAACATTATATAAACAATTAATATCTACAAATTTTAAGCTATTGAAGCAAGAAAATAAGTTGAAAAGTTTCTGACAGCAGTCCAAAAAGTGCCTAGCGATGTCTCCTCTTCTGTTAAGAGCACTGATAATTGATCGAGAATCAGATAAAATAACTGGATTGGATCTGTTCATTTGGCGAGCTACCCGGAGTCCTTGATTTATGGCAAAAAGTTATGTGTCCAAAATTTATAGCGTGAACAGGAACGTGGGTAGGAAGCAGTGGGCAGGAGATCGGGCCTCTGGTAAATCACCCGATAACAAACTACGAGTGTGCCTATTCGCCCCCTTCTTTCCCACTTTATGGGAGTTCGGATTCGGATCCACTTGCCCAACACATCACACCTTTTGCCGTGAGGTGAGACCACCACGAATCCTGACAAACCCTCCTGATACTTCCATCTAGGTCAACATCTATTCTCGATCAACTTGCTTTTAATATATTATATATAAATCTATATTATATATACCTCTCCGTCTGCCACTCTCCAATAATCCGTCTAGAAAATGCTACACAGATGCATGTCGCACCATTAGTGCCACAGGAACGACAGAATGATAATATTCATTAGATCCTATCCAGAGCGCTAGAAGTTTCTTTCACCACGAAGGATCATATACATTCATCACCCCCAGTCCCCACCATCGAGATTCGAGAGCATTCCAATACAATTCCTTTCGTTTCCTTTTTCTTCTTGGGCTTTCTCCCATTTACATTACCCAACCAAAACAACCCACGAAGGGATGATTTGGATCAATGCCCAAAAGGAGTGGGGGCCCACAATAAAGAACAAAGTATATATTATAATTTATAAAGAAAAAAAATAGAAACAAAACAAGAAGCTTCTTGATTCATCCATTCTACTTCTACCTTGGGTTCTTTTAGGTTTTACTCCCTGACCCCGAGGTTACAACTTAGAATAGATAGATTACAACTTGAAGTAGAAGACGCAGGATGATGAACCACGTGATTTGTGCACATGACACGTGTCCAGTCATCATTCTTTTCTCTCTCTCTTCCACTGAAATTGCTCGATTCTTTACACCGGTCAGCTTCAATTGCATACCCTCTCTGGTTAGATTGGGATTTTGAGCCACGAATGGTTCTGATTCTCCGACTTCTGCTGATCCCACGGCTCTGCTTCAGGACCAGGTGGCTGCAGCTGTTGCTGCTGCTGCTGCTGCTGCTCTTCCTGTTCCTCCTCCTCCTCACATCCTCTTGCTCTTTTAACGCCGATGGGAACACCAAATAACCGTGGACTGATCTCCTCTTCAGTCTTCACTCGGCTCTGCCCCACCAAAGTGTCGGCATCAGAATCTTCCGAAATACGCTTCACCGGCAAGAGATCGAGCGGCGGCTTCTCTGCCAAGAAGCTACAGTTTTCTTGCTGACTATTGGCGTACTTCGTCATCAAAACGAGGATACTGTTGCAAAGGTTCTTCAACTGGGTTAGTTCGTGCTTCAGGTGCATATTCTCTTTCCTAAGTCGTTCGTTCTCATCGAGAAGCTCCGCCGCGCTGTTGCAGCTTGTTGCTCTACACGCCGTAGCGGGAACGTTCGAAGGTGGCGAGGTGGAGGTGACGACTTGCTCGTCGCTCGAATTCGTCGGGGATCCCGCCCGCACGACCGGGAATGCTGTTGTGGTAACGGCAGCCGCTGTGACGGCCGGTGATATTTTACGGCGGTGAATGTCGCAGAGAAGCTTTTTTTCTCCTCTGCGGAAACAGTCATTCGCGAATTCCCATCGATCAGGAACAATCTTTCGGAAGCCCTGCATTGTTAACAAATTTAATAAACAAAGGGGTTATATTCCTACCCGTTGAAAATGAAGGAAAAAAACAAATTTTTAGACATCGAAAATCGAAAAGCGATCAAATCTACAATCTTTCTTTCTTCTTATAAATAAAACTAAGAAAGGATACTCACGTATGTATTAAGCTGTCTAACGAAGCTTGAAAAATTGTTGTGCTTGAAATATTTCGGTAGCAGATCTCTGGCGAACTCAGCTGGTCGCCAGACGATGAAAGTGGAACCATCCTCATTCCATGAAATCACGTCGTCAATAGAAGGATCATCCACGAGCTGGTATGTTTTCGTCAGAAAAGGCGTCGGCAGAGACCTCTGCCCATCACCAGCAGTTGATTCACCCATCTGTTCGACCGGCGGTGGAGCCATGGTCTAAAAAAAAAGAAAAATTATAAAAAAAAAAAAAACAAAAAATCTAAGATCAAAGGAGAAACCAGGAATGCCAAGAGAAAAAAAAAATACGGACAAAGGGATTTCGGTGGGGTGGTGGAGAGGGGGAAGAGAGAGAGAGGAGAGGGAGATGAGCTCTGTTGTTTCTAGAAGCTTCGTCGTGTATTAAATTATAGGGGGAGGGATAATAAGCGGCAGAATGAAAAGGAAGGAAAAGGGGCGCCCACATCCCACCACCAGGATTACAGAAGAGAAGGCACAAGAAGGTCCTCTTTCGTCTTTTCCAGAAGCTTCTCTTGGTGTTTCGTTTACCCGGTTCTTTCCTCCACGTGTCGGTAAGTTCGTGGAGGCCTTCAACTACTGGAGATAAGGTTACCGTATCCACTTGTGAAACCAGTCATGTATTGAAGCAAGACAACACGTGTCAAGGGTCCGGTTTCTTCGACCCCTAACCTAAAAGAAACTCTCGAGAGGTTCTCTCCAGTTTCGGCCCCTCTGTCTATTTTCTTCCATTCTAGTTTCTAAATCTCTCTCACCTCACGTCTCTCACATCACACGTAATTTTGTATGGTCAAGTGTTGACCATTAAAATACAAGGGTCCGGGTCGACCCTGAACACAACAAAACCCAGCCCAAGCCAAGAAATTTTCTGGCTGGGCTGGGCCGGGCCGCTTGGGTGAGCTAAAGGGATCACTCCTTTCTCAGTCGATAAAGGGAAAAAAGACAGCTGGGTACCGCGAATCTCACGTAGAAAATGATTGGCGACATATCTGGTGCATCGATGACATCTTATCAACACAATAATGTACATTAAAGTTATGTTTGCTCTGAAGGAAAAAAATAGGGAAATTTATATAAAGCTTGTAAAGGATTTTCTACTTGTCTCTTCAAACCAAACTTAACATAAGAAGAAAATGAAACATTGTGACGTAGTTCCGTTGTAGTCTAGTTGGTTAGGATACTCGGCTCTCACCCGAAAGACCCATTTTCGAGTCCCGGCAACGGAATAAGCAAATCCTTTTTAAAGAATTTTCATACCAACGAGAATGAAAAAAGTTCTTTGCCCTTGTTGAATTCTCCCAAGCTGTGTTTGGTTTGAAAGAAATACATCCTAAAATCTTCATAAAAACTAATAACTTGATTTTGTTCTTCTTATTTCGTTCATAATTATCAAAGTGTCCCTATAATGTATTTTACAACTTTAAAAAGAAAACATAAAATAATTTGTGTGGTCTCATGCCATTTAAAACCATACTTCTGATGTGAGGGAAAATCTATAATGCAAAAAAAATATGGTATGAAAAGAGTTTTTATCAATCAAAACCCATCCATAAATTTTAAATGATCTGCATCGGACATTTCTCGGATATCAAATCTTATTCATATTATAGTTGAACCCACATATAAAATCAATATAAAATGAAAGTGGTACGAAGTGTACAACTGTCAATGAATGCAATTAAGACAGAAAGGCTCAGTTTAGAAGAAATATAAATACAAATTTATAGAGTAAAACCTTGTATTTTATTTAAATTTATAGTTTTTATAGTCTTTCCAAACTGAGCCAAAAGTGCAAATTTTATATAAGGTATGAATGCAAACTATAGTTACAAACAAATGGATATAAATATATCTTAACTGAGTACTTAGAAAATTAAGTTATATCTGACTCAGATTTAAACTGCAAACCAACAGAACCTTAGGAACTCAGTCTTATATAATAAATAGTAATCAGAATGCTGCCCATGCCCATCCAAATGACCCAAATACATTTTGCATGGGCAAATGTGACATAAAAGGTTCAATTTCTACTTTTACTCAAATTAGTAAATTAAGTTTTCATTAATACATGTAACTATAAGATAAATCTTGGCAAAAAAAAAAAGCAAATTTCGTTCCAAGTAGATGTTGCATTAGCCTTTTATAGGCATTTGTATGCTTGGCTAGAACCACTATTTTCAAAATCGGACGGTCGGATCGGAAAAATCGGGAACCGGTCTATTTTCCTTCAAAATCGTTTTTTCTCCCAAAATCGTTGATTTTAGTCAGTAAATTGTTGAACCGGCCAGTTAACAGTTCGAACGGTTTTGACTATTTTTTAATTTTTTAATTTTTTTAAATTTTTTATTTTTTTGTCAGAATGGGCCAGTCGTTCGGATCGAACGATCGGACCGTTCGAACCGGTAACCTGACCCCTGACCGATTCGTCACCGGTTCATTTTTAAAAACCATGGCTAGAACCCATGTAGCAAAGACAAACTCATTGAAGCATAGTGGAGAGATGGATTTATTCCCTTCAAAGTAATGACCCTGCTTCAAATATTTCTACTTGTACATTGGTGCATGGTTTTCAAAACTGGCCCGGACCAGATGGTCAGACCAGAAAAACCGGAAATCAGTCAGGTGATCGGTTTCATTTTCCCTAGAACCATTATTTTTCCAAAAAACCATTGATTTGATCAGCAAACCATTGACCTGGGTGGTTGAACCATTCAAACTGTTTAATGGTTTGATCGGTTTTTATTTTTTTGTTATAACAAGTTGTCCGTTCGATTCGTACAATCAGATTGTTTGACCCGAGAACTAGACCCTTGACCAGTTCGTTGTCCGATTCAGTTTTAAAAATCCTTGCATTAGTGTTTTCAACTCACAATTGAATCAAATAGTTGGACCAATTAACCTATCACCTAGTCAGGTTTTTGAATCTGTTTCACCCTAAGCCACTTTTCTGCAAAAGTTATTGATGTTGTTCGATTTATAGTTTTAAAAGAGGGTTTTGGAAATGACATTTTTTTTTGAACTAAACAATGCAAAAAAGTTGTTCTGCAAAAGAAGTTGTTCTGTTGATGGTTCATTTTCAGAACCATGACATGTGAGCACTGACTTTTTGATTCATGTTTACATGTACTTTGCATTATCTAGTTCTGTTCATACTGTCAGTCATCAAAGAGAGGCATTATGACCAGAAACATATTGTTGTGTGTGACACATCATGTAACCACCATGTCATACGTGCATCAGCAAACCATGTTTCCTAGTTAAAAAAAAAAAAAAAAAAACAGAAAAAAAAAAGAAAAAGTTATAGAAGGGTGAGTTGAAAAAGGCCATTTTATTGGTTTTGGAACCACAGTTCTCGGGTTTAGAACTAGAGTTGAAAAATAAACTTGGTTAATGATCCAATGGTTGAGCCAAATTGAAGTATTGAGTTGTTAGACCAAATCAATTAGGTCATGGGTTATAAATTAATTTTCTTTATTTTTTATTAAAAAGTAATTTTTATTTATCAATTTATTTTTGTTTAAATGATAAAGAGGTGTCTAACGTTTTTACAAAATCTCTGTATTATCTTTTTTTTTTAATTTTTGTCATTTAATTATAATATCATGAATTGATCCATTTGATCCAAACAATTAAACCACAAATTCATCACTTATTTGTGGTTTATTTTAAAACAAATTGGTTTTATTCTATTAAAATCATGGGGAATAGTGTTAATTTTAATGGTGAACTGAAAATAAGAGTTAATATCTTAAGTACACAGAGAATTGTTCTTTTCCAAAAGTGCATTTTTAATGAAAAAGTAAAATACTATTTTTTCCATCATTTATTTTGCAATTCTAAGCAAAAAAATCATAATTCTAATTAGGAGCTATCGTCACTTTTTATTTTAGGATCATATAGCTGTTTATTTCTCACTTTTTCTTTGTTTGGTTGAACATTTTCAATATATCTCAACTTTCAAATACGTTAAAGCTGCATTTGTTATTCCTTATTTTAAGGGTTTATATCCTTTTTGTGATTAAAAATTCAGTGTTCATAGGCATATTTTCACTGCAAAAAGAGGTAAGTCCTTAAAATAAGGAATCTCAAGTGTAGCCTAAGACTATGTTTAATTTAAAAGAAAAGGTAGGGAAAGCAAGGGAAAAGGTAGGCTAATCTAATTAGCAAATTTAAAAAGAGAGATGATTTAATAAAAAAAATAAAGATATTCCATTCATTCATACATTTAATAATAGGGAAAATTCCCAATTAGTACCCTATATTTTGTGTTTAGTGCCACTTTTGTGCCCTAACTTTAAAAGCAACAATTCAGTGCCAAATTTTCAAAACGTGCCAATCTAGTACTTGTTGTTAACCAACTGTTAAGTGGTATTTGAAAACATGCCAATCCAAATTTTCAAAACGTGCTAATTCAGTGCCAAATTTTCAAAACATGCCAATCCAGTAATTGAGTGTCAACTATCGAAAAGTTGACAAAAAGTGAACAATCCCAAATCCTTTTCTCTTCTATTCAAAAAAGTTGAGGTCACCAAATACCCACTGAGATGTAACCCCAATTTTATTGAATAGAAAAGTTAAGGATTTGGGATTATTCATTTCTTGTCAATGTTTGAGTGGTTGATAAAGAAAATTAGATGACAGTCAAAAAGTATTTGCACCATTTCAAATGTCACTTATCAATTGATTAATGATAATTGCTAAATTAGCATGTTTTGAAAATTTAGATATTAAATTATCACATTTTAAAATCCGGGACGAAAATGATACTTGGCTCAAAATATAGGATACTAATCGAAAATTTTCTCTTAATAATAATAAAAAATAAAAATTAACTCTTTTCCCAGTTTTGCATGCCTCCGTGGCGTGGGCGTATTGGAATGAGAGAAGTGAAACCTTGGAAGAGTATTTAATGACGTGCTCTATCTCTATGTTTAAAAATTTCTCAGTATTTCTTCCTTGTCATTTGTCAATCATGTAACATGATGGATGGAAAAACGTGCAAGTTAAAACTTGTGGAAACAAACTAAAGAGCAAAAGTGGGAGGTGGAAATGGAATTGTGTCTGACGTTATGGGCTGCTATTATTATTTTATAATATATCCATTCTCAGATAGCTTACACGGGTTTCATAATTAAAGACAAAGGTATGGACTATAGACATACATGCGCTGTGCGATCAGTGTAAACACAAATTAAAGATGAATTATAACGTTGAGCATGTATTACACTTCTGAGTTCTGATTGCCATCGTGGTCCCACCAAAAAAAAAATCAACATCAAACAAATTCTTCCCGTATACAGCTGCCGACCGTGGATTCAGGTTAGAAGGGAGGGAAGAAATATCATCCCTTTTTGGCTCGACCCCTTTTACCCTTTTTATTTTCTTTCTATTTTTTTTTTTCTAATTTTCATCATGCATTCCCAATTGTCGTTGTTCTATTTCGCCAGTGTTTCTAATAGGGTTTTTAAAACCGACCCAGTGACCGAATCGGTCAGGGGTCCAGTTACCGGGTCAAATAGTTCGATTGTTCGAATCGAATGCTTGGCCCGTTTTAATAAAAATTAAAAATTAAAAAACGATCAAAATCGTTTAAACGGTTCAAACAATTAATCACTTGATTTGGCGGTTCACTGACCAAAATCAATGGTTTTGAGAAAATTTTTTTTTTTTAAAAAAATAGAACCAATCACCTGACCAATTCCCAGTTTTTCCAGTCTGACTGTCCGGTCCAATCCTATGTTGAAAACCATGATTTCTAACTTATCGTTTATCCAACTTGTTCAACCGTGTCATTCATTCTACATCTCGTTTTCATAAAATCCATGTTTTGGTTAAAAACTGTTGATCTGGTCAAAAATCATTCAATTCACGTGATTGATTTGTTTGACCAGGTCGCGGGTTACATATTCAATGTATGTATATATAAACTTTTAGACGTTATAATTAACTTTATGTTCTTTTGTTTGATTGGATCTTTCTTTTTGATTTTGGGTAATTGTTTGAAATATGTGCATTGTCCACTTTTTTTCTAAAGAAATTCTTTTTTAGCCTTAAATTACAATTTTTAATTTTTTTATAAATAAAAAAATTAAACATTAATATAAATTAAATATAAAACAATGCATATTTTATATGTAAAATATATAATTATACATAGCTTATTGATAAAATAAGTGTTTATACCAACAGCCTATGCTGTTGAAGCTGTTGAGAACATTCTTGGAAATGCCATGTTACCGTGACAGTGGGATAAAATAGTAATTTCCCTTATTTCTTTTTTACCAAAAAGATGGACATGGCATGAATGGATGAATGTGTTCAGCCCAAAAACACTCTTGATGAAGGGTGATTTGACCCGACCTCATAAGTAGGTGATACATGCACGCGACTCGACATGAATGACAACTCGATATGAGCAGATCGACACGTGGACATGACACGACGTAGAAGACAACTCAGCAAGTATCAGCTCGCCTCTGAACGAGCTCGGGTACAATAATGTCCCGAGCTGAAGGTACTTCGGGTCGAGTCCATCCCAGTTCGCGGACCGAAGAAACCAAGTCCACGACAACAGACCCAAGCAAATAAGCCACCTCAGAGACAACTCACCTTGGGCAGAATCACCTCGGCACGGCACCAGCAGCTCGACGCAAGTAGCTCGCTATAGGGTCCGTTATCAAGCAACCCTGAGTCCCGCAAGAAGCTTCCTGTCTGACAACCATACCTGTCAACCCTGAAAGCTGCACCCACGTCCCTTGCCTGGTGGCGCAACACCTGCCAACTCTAAGGACTGCACTCATTGTCTCTCGCCTGGCGGCGTCATGCCTGTCAACCCCGGAGGTTGTCCCCTGCCTGGCGGGACTGTACCACACAACGGTCGCATTAGCCCACTTACTCCCCAGTCCTGACGATAACGGCCAATCGCTCTGAAGCGCTACCTGACAACATATCGCCGCGACAGAGGTTTGGGATCAGCCCCTCAGAACCTGCTGGAAAGTTAGTATATAAAGACTCCAACCCCCCGGGGGCCAAGGTATCGCATATTCACCACTCTCTAGCTTTCTCATCTTCTTGCAAACTTATTCTCTTCTAACTCGCAACTGAGTACTAACTTAAGCATCAGAGTGTTCCCACCGGGTGAGCAACCCCGAGTTCCTTCATTTCTCTTCACCCAGGTATCTCTTTTCCGACGCTAGCTAGAAGCTCAGTCACTTTCAGCTAGGAGTGGCCGGATTGTGCATCGTCAATTGGCGCCGTCTATGGGAACGTTTCAAAAAGCTTTCTCTACCAAACTTTCACCAGCATTAATGGAATCTTTAGGCAACGCCGGGAAGAACAACGGAACGAACACTTCTGGGGGGCGCCTTCAGGCCCTCGCCGTGCGCATCGGCCAGTTTACGGTACCTCTCAGCACCTTCGGGGTCCCCACACTGGACATACCCCAGGTCGTCGAGGCGGTGAACACCCCATTCCCTCATGTGGAAAACCACCTTCACTAAACCCTCCATGGTTCCCCCCGCCGTGGGGCAAAACCAGTTGGGTGACCTAGTGCAGTGTGCGTGGGCTATTCAGGCCCAAATGCAGCAAGTCCAGCAGCTTCAACACTACCAGCAGCAAGTCCTGTGTCATTTTTACCAGCAGCAGTTCCCAACGCTCTAGCAAAGCCGATAACCAGCCCAACTGCGGTGCCCAATAACGCCGCAGAACCAGTAGCCGCTCAACCGCTACCGAAACAACCGTCCTCACCAAGGAGAAACCTCCCAAGCCTCATCCCATAGCTGGAGGGAGCCAGTAGCTCCCACCACCTCGCAGCTACAAGGCAGATCGGAAAGTGCTCACCCCACACCGTCCCAGCGCGTGCAACCGGAAGCCTCATTGACGGGCAACCGATTCGAAGTCTTGGTCGCGAGCTTTGAACAAGACCCTTCAGTCCGCGGAAGCTAGTACTAGCCTGATTCTCACCAAGCCAAGACCTGACCCGATAGCACTGAAGCAAGCAGTACCAACACAGATTCCGCCAGGAAGCAACAAAGGCGGCGCCCCAAGGCTCGCTGCGCGATAATCCCTGAACAGCTCGCGGAGCCTAGTCAACCCGAGCAACCCAAAGGTAAGACGGTAGCAAGCCTGGGAGTTGCGAGGACCACCCCTCTTCTCTCAGTGTCATCTCCCCTCTCTCCTAATCTTCTGGTAGCTCCCATTCCAAAAGACTTTAAGGTACCTCCTCTAGACAAGTACGATGGGTCGTTTGACCCGAGTGACCATGTAGACTCCTTCCAGTCCCAGATGCAGCTCGTCAGGGCCAGTGAAGCCTGCATGTGTGTCACCTTCTCCACAACCTTCAGAGGAGTAGCACGCATGTGGTATAGAAACCTCCCATCTGGGGCAATCCAAAGCTGGGCGCAGTTCGTACGAGCATTCACCTCGCACTTCGTTACCAGCAAAAAATTTTCGAGGTCGTAGGAAAGCCTTCTCGGCATAGTCCAAACAGAGGGAGAGTCCATCTGGAACTACATCAAGCACTTCAATGACACCTGCCTCTTGATCCCGAACTTGGACCCCACGGTGAGACTCGTTGCAGCAAAGAGAGGAGTCACCCATCGGGAGTTCAAGTGGCATGTGGCGATGAACAATCCCAAGGACATCACCGCTTTCCTCAAGCTCGCTGACCGATTCATCGAGACCGAAGAGGAAATGAACCAAAAGGTTGGAGCCCCAACAGAGAAGAGGAGGAGGGACGATGATAAGGCGCACCACAGAAGCGATAACAGGAAGAAGAGCAAGTCCCCGACCAGGGTTGACAGCAGGTCGAGATGGCACCCCCAAACTTCTCCAGAGGAAAGGACGAACTACACCCCCTCAACGCGAGGCGAGGGGAAATTTTAATGATAATTAAAGACGCTCCGTTTGTAAGGTGGCCACCTCGGATGAAGGGGGACCCCGCCACTAGGAACAAGAATTTGTATTGTCATTTCCATAAGGATCACGGTCACAGTATCGAGAATTTGTACAAAAAAGCGGTAAAAATCAGGCAAATTGACAAGGGGAGCAGAGGAGAGATGCTCCCGAGTCTAGTAAGAGGCAGAATGAGCAGGGACCACCACCCAAAGAAAGGCCTGTCCGCAGAGTGATCAACACGATCACCAGCGGATCCATCATCGTGGGCTGCACCTCGACAGTTGGTAAGACCTCGGACCGCGAACTAGAGCGTGAAGGGCAGAATCCGCCAAAGCGTCCATGGCCTGCGGACCCCATATCCTTTACTGAGGATGATGCACGAGGAGTCCAATATCCCCACGATGACGCATTAATCATCAGGATGAAGATCAACGATTTTGAAGTCAGACGCGTCTTGGTGGATTTAGGAAGATCGGCCGACATCTTGTTCAAGAGCACCTTCAACAAGTTGCAGCTTAGGGAGAGTGACCTCCAACCCGCAAGTACCCCTCTACCGCGGCAGAAATGCCCGGCATAGACTCAAGAGTGATAACTCACAAGTTAAACAATGATCCCCTAGTCAGGTCCATTAGACAAAATAAATGCAACCTCGCCCCAAAATTCTAGAGGATAGTCGACGAGGAGGTCAAGAAACTTCTTGCAATCGACTTCATTAGAGAGGTCCATTACCCGAGCTGGGTGGCTAACCCCATTCTGGTAAAAAAGGCCAACAGTAAATGGCGCATGTGCATCGACTATACCGACCTGAATCGGGCCTACCCAAAGGACTATTTTCCACTCCCCAAGATTGATCGTCTAGTGGATGCAACCTCAGGGCATGAGTTGCTGAGTTTCCTGGACGCGTACTCGGGCTACAACCAAATCAAGATGGACCCCGCCGATGAAGAAAAAACGGCTTTCATAACCAAACTGGGCATGTATTGCTATAAGGTCATGACCTTTGGTTTGAAAAATGCCGGGTGACCTACCAAAGACTAGTGAATCAGATTTTTGAGTCGTTGATCAGTGACAAAGTTGAATGCTATGTAGACGACATGGTCGTCAAAACCCAATTTTCAGACTGTTTAATAAGTGACTTGCAATGTGTATTTGAAATCCTATGCAAGTACAACATGAAGCTAAATCCTAACAAATGTCTCTTTGGTGTCACCTCGGGAAAATTCCTGGGTTACATAGTTAGCCGACATGACATCGAAGCTAACCCTGAAAAAATAAAGGCTATCTTGGACATGAAGCCCCCTCGCAAGCTGAAAGAAGTTCAGAGGTTGAATGGTCGCATGGCCACCCTAAGCCACTTCATGTCCAAATCGGCAGACCGTTGCCTACCCTTTTTCAAGGCAATTAAGAAAAGCAAAGACTTCGAATGGGCTGAAGAATGCTAATTCGCCTTCGATGAACTAAAGAAGTACCTAACCAGCATCCCGGTTTTAACTCGACCCGAGGAGGGTGATGTTTTAAAGTTGTACCTTTCTGCGAGCGATGAGGTGGTCAGCTCGGTACTGATAAAGGAAGTGGACCAGGTCCAACGACCCATCTACTACGTGAGCAAAGTTTTGCAGGGAGCCGAAACTAGGTACCCGGAGATCGAGAAGTTGGCGTATGCGCTGATCACGGCGGCTTGGAAGCTTTGACCATACTTTTAAGCCCACACAGTCATCGTTCTTGCCAACCAACCCCTGAGACAGGTCCTGCTCAAGCCGGAGGTATCCGGAAGACTGACGAAGTGGGCTATAGAACTTAGCGAGCACAACATCAGGTACAAGCCCCGAACAGCAATCAAGGTCCAAGCCTTGGCCGACTTCGTGACAGAATGCACCTTCAACACTACGGCCTCCGAATCAATGAATATCGAGTACGTAGGGGAAGCCTCAACCAGCGCGGAACTAGTCCCAATTAGAATGAAGTCAACCTGGGACGAAGAGCCCTGGATCCTTCACGTAGACGATTCATCGAACCAACAAGGAAACGGAGCCGGAGTAATCCTATACGGGCCAGGCGGAGCAAAACTAGAGTACGCACTCCGGTTTGAGTTTATAGCATCCAACAACGAAGAGGAATACGAAGCACTGATAGTCGGGCTCATGCTAGCAAGCAAAGTACAAGTGAAGCACCTCGTCATCTGCAGCAACTCCCAGCTCGTGGTCAACCAGGTAATTGACGATTACGAAGCTCGCGACCCCACCATGGCCGCCTATCTGGCCAAGGCTAGGGAAACTCTACGCGGCTTCCAATCGTACTTTATCAAACAAATCCCAAGATTTGAGAACGTTGAGGCCGACGCATTATCCCGGTTAGCCAGCACAAGCAGTAACTCCATGAGGACCGTGTTTATGGAGAACCTGCCTCGGCCAACCATTCTCGAGGGGGCAAAGGAGGTAGCTCCTGTCGCGCAATCAGAGCCGAGCTGGATTGACCCACTCGCGAGCTACCTGCTGCACGGGACCCTCCCTGCAAATCGCAACGCAGCTAAAAGGGTGGAGCGACAGGCAGCCAAGTACGTCATGATAGGCGGACGGCTATATCGAAAATCCTACACGCTCCCCTAGTTGCACTGCTTACGACCCTCAGAGGTCGAGCTCGTTCTCCGCGACACTCATGAAGGGCTGTGCGGCGGACACTTGGGGGGCAGGGCCCTCGCCCAGAAAGCGTTACGACAGGGATATTACTAGCCCACAATGAAAGCAGATGCACTCGACCTGGTAAAAATATGTGATAAATGCCAAGGACACGCCAACATCCATCATCAACCCGCTGCCGACCTGAAGTACCTCACCAGCCCATGGCCCTTCGCACAATGGGGAATAGACATTCTTGGACCATTCCCACCAGCAACAGGACAGAGGAGGTTCCTAGTGGTAGTAGTGGATTACTTTACAAAATGGGTAGAGGTAGAACCCCTAGCGACAATCACAGATAGAACAATGCAAAACTTCTTATGGAAGAACATAGTATGCTGCTTCGGACTACCCCGAGTACTCATCTCCGACAATGGCAAGCAGTTCGAATATATCATGTTTCAAGACTGGTGCGCCGAGATGGGGATACAACAGAACTTTACCTCAGTGGCACACCCCCAAGCAAATGGGTAAGCAGAAGTCACGAATAGAGCCATACTCCACGGACTAAAAGCCCGCTTAGCCCGAGCTAAAGGACTATGGGTAGACGAGTTGCCCACCATACTATGAGCCTATCGAACTACTGTCAAGACCGCCATAGGCGAAACCCTCTTTAACCTTACCTACGGCATGAAGGCAGTACTTCCAGCCAAAATCGAGGTGCCTACGTTATGCTTGGAAGCATACAATAGAAAAGCGAACGACGGTGAGCTTCGCACCAACCTCGACCTGATAGAAGAGGTACGAGACCTCGCGTACATCCAAACAGCAACTTACCAGCAAAAAGTAGCCCGATACTATAACAACCGGGTCAGGAAGCGGCACTTCCGTGTCGGCAACCTAGTCCTTCGAAAAATAATGGTGCCTGAGCCCGGTGTAGGTAAGCTCAGACCGAACTGAGAAGGTCCCTACCGAGTAAAATGGGTGCTCGGGGAAGGTACGTACGAGATCTAAACGTCAGAAGGGAAGCAAGTACCTCAGGCTTGGAACACTAGTAATCTAAGGCAATACTACCTGTGACTGATGAACCAAGGGACGGACTGAGAGTCGCTCCCAGAAAGCCTAGGAGTGGACGAGCCGCCCCCAAAGTCCAAGAATTGACGAACTCGTCACTATACAAGTCCCAATCGCCTCTATGACATGGGCACCCAAGTCCCAGTCGCCTTTACGACATGGGCAAAGCTTAGGAGTGGACTCCAAGTCACTCCCAGAGCCTAAGAGCCAACGTACCGAACTGATAAAGACCTCGACACCGTATAAGTCCCAGTTTTCTCTACAACATGAGCCAAGCTTAGGAGTAGACTCCAAGTCGCTCCTAGAGCCTAAGGGCCAAGCTGTCGAACTAATAAATACCTCGGCTCCGTATAAACCCCAGTCGCCTCTACGGCATGGGCAAAGCTGAGTGGACACGGAGTCACTCTCCGAGCCAAGGGATACAACACCGAGCTAACGAAGACCAATGCATAAGACTTTGTTGTCTCGCTAACTAGAACCGAAAGTGTAGACAGCTCGGGCATGAACCCTACGATATCTACACCACCCCGGCAACGATCACAGTCCGGGTCCATTAGGGGATCAACGCTCAAATGAATGACTTGTACGCGGATAACTCAAGGCAAGAAACTTGAAGAAATTTCGCTAAGGTTACCCTTACTCGTTACCAAGCTCAGTAGCCTAATAACTCAGGGTAGCCCACGCAATTCGGGACAACGATCCCTACTGCGGTTACCCTCACTCATTGCTAGCTCGGTAGCTTGACATCTCGGGTAACCGATACTTGTGTCAAATCAAGAAAAAGATCTCTGAGCAAAAAGTATTTCATTAAAAAGATCTATTTTACAAGAAAATCGGGCTCAATAACCCGGGAGAGTACATGCACAATTCAAAAAGAAAAGAACAAGAACATCATATGGAGGGATCCACCATTTCCACCTCGTCGTCGCCCTCCTCTTCTGATGAGTCGGGCTCCTCATTCGCTGCGTCTACTGCCTTCGGTGCCAGGCCCTTCATAGTAATAGCCCCGAGGTCAAGGTTAGGAAACTCCCACCAAACCAGGTGTCTGCAGAGCTTGAACCCAGAATGGTAAGAGCTCGTCCCATACTCGACCTGGAGATCGCGGAATTCTGAGGACTCCTTGAAGTGATCCCCAGCCTCATCCCTCTCTTCCGACCAAACCTCCTCAACGGCGATGTCAAAGGCCCGAGCTCGCTCCTAGTGAAGGGATGAGAGATCCATCGTATGGACGCCCAAAGATTGTGGAATAAGGGGGCGAATTTCAAAAATTTTTCTCTCCCTTCAATTGGGAATCGCATTCCCTATTTAGAAAATCATATTTTCAATGATCATTCTTGAACCATAAACTGAACCAGATCTGAACCAAAAGGAGTAGGAGAGGATTATACCTGATACGGAGAAACAGTATCCCCCAATGAAAGTGTTCACGTCCAAGGAAAGATCCAAAGACTGCTCCCATTGAAGATGATGCAGTGCAGGATGGAGTAGAATCAGCAGTGTTCTTCTCCAAGAACTCTGTCTTTCGCAAGAAACAACAAGATGGCACGTGAGCACAGCTTCCTATCAATTCTTCCTCCAAGAACCAATGTTAAGATCAAATCTTGACTTCTCCCACAACTAGAGATCAAACTGGCAAACAGAGCGGCAAGAATAAGGAGGCAGCAAGAAAGAATTCTGCAGGGTTGCTTAATTCTTTCTTCTGTGATTTTCAGCTCTGAAGAGGATCTGATTATCTGTCTTCTAAACGCTGCCGCCCCCTCCTTCTTTTGTTAACCTAAAAGATCAGCTCCTAATCCAATTAGGAG
>NW_010729088.1:4635484-4661773 GCF_000365185.1 Nelumbo nucifera | reverse complement strand
GCTGAGCGTAGCTCATGATGGAGTTGTCGTGCCTCCACCTTGGCGTCCCGAGCCCGACTAGACTGTATCGCGGACTGACACGCCAGCGCGTGAAGGGCAGAGTTCGCCTGCCAAAAGAAGAATCGAGGTAAAATAATGACAAAAGAACGAAGTACTTACGATCTTGCAGTGAGTGGAGGCCATCCCCAGAAGCCGCCTCGGGATGACATTGGCCCATCGTGCAACCTCATCCTGGAAGACTATGTCCCGGCACTTTCGCACCGCGAGCACGTGGTTCGTGATGCTCTGCTCATCTGTAGCAGGAAAGAACTCTGATTCGGCAGCAGGTTCCTCTAGAGGTAGCTTGGGTTCGTCCTCCGATCCTTGGGAATAAACCTCCTCCTCACCATCCTCTAGAATTTCCCCCTCGGGGACCGCGGGTTGTGCCTCCTCGGTGGGGATCTCGGTAGGATTTGGCTCTGCGACCTGGGCCTCGGATGCCCTAGACACAGAAGCTTCATCCAGACGCAGCCTCTTCGCCGCCCTCTTCTTCTCCCTTTGGGAATTCATCAGGAGGCTTCGTGTGTCGACCTCTAGCATTGTAGCTGCAAAGGGCAAAAATAGGATTAGCATGAGCTATGAAAACCTCAAAGGAGAAAACCCAAAGTGACCTACCAGGACTCAAACCGGTCTACACGAGCTTATCTTCGGTAAGGTACTCCGCGCAGATAAGGCCAACCTCTGTCCAGGACTTAAGCGCCTCCCTTGTCTTCAGGTCTAGCCTAACACCAGGGTCCTGAATTGCAGCCCTCTAGTGAGTGGGGAAGGGCCACCCCTCGGGATTACGGACCACGAAGTAGTCTTGTTTCCAAGCCAGGATCTTATTAGGTAGCCTGTGAAGGAGCTTGTAGCCCGGGCAGGGGGACAAGTAGTAAGACCGCCTGTGCGCAGGGGCACCGTGGGAAGCATTCATTATAAACAAAATTGAGGAAAAAATTTCAAGGGTAGGGGGGAGACCGTACTCGTGGAAAAGGGAGATAGTCCCTACCACATTTCGAACAGAGTTCGGGTGCAGTTGGTCTACAGTAACACCGAAAAGCTTAAGGACCTCAACAATTAACAGGTGTAAAGGAAGATGAAGACCAGCTGCGAGCTGTTCTTCGAAGATCACGATCCCATTATTATCATGCTCCCAAGGGAAGTTACCCGAAGAGAGACAATAGGAAAGCCCCCTCGGGAGTTTGTACCGAAGTACTAGAGTCCGAAGCTTGTCCAAAGTCATGGAGGAAGGGCCGAAGTTGTCTGGCTCCCGACCTCGATGAAAAGTGGATGCCAAGTTACCAGAGGCCTCCCGAGCTTCTGGGGGAGACTGACCCTCAGGAAGACCATGGGCCTCCCCTGAGCTCAAAGTAGCCTCGTCTCGACTACTGACCCGGGCCAAGGTACCCACCTCGGCCTCATCTAAAAGGCTATCAAAACTAGAAGACATAACTACAACCAAACTGAAACGAAAAGCAGAGAAAGACTCACCAAAAAGGATGACTGGACTGAAGAAGCGACGCGAGCAGGGAAGACCCGAGCTGACAGAGCAAGAGCGCGACCTCAAAAACTGAAGGCAAGTCAATTTGGTGTGAAAAATGAGTCTCGGAACCCCCTATTTATAGCCACTGTATCGAATAAGAAAGGATCCAAATCAAAGCAATCTAACGGCTCTCAAGAAAATCGGCTGCACGACCCTCGAGACCAAAAATAGTTTAGCGCGTTTTTTGGCGTCCGCGGGACTTATAGTTCGTGTGATGTCTGCGTGTAAGCTGCACGTGATCTGATGGGGCAGCCTAAACTCCGAGCCAAATCCACTCGTCACATCATGAACTCCTCGCACTAGGTTAGGACCCCTAGCTCGGGGAGTGGGGGGTAATTGATGAAGGGTGATTTGGTCCGACCTCATAAGTAGGTGACACGTGTACGTGACTCGAAATGAGCAGATCGACACGTGGACATGACACGACGTAGAAGACAACTCAGCAAGTATCAACTCGCCTCTGAATGTGCTTAGGTACAATAACGTCTCGAGCTGAAGGTACTTCGGGTCAAGTCCATCCCAATTTGTGGACCGAAGAAACCAGGTTCACAACAACAGACCTAGGCAAATAAGCCACCTTGGAGACAACTCACCTCGGGCAGAATCACCTCGGCACGCCACCAGCAGCTCGACGCAAGTAGCTCGCTATAGGGTCCGTTATCAAGCAACCCTGAGTTCCGCGAGCAGCTTCCTGCCTGACAACCATAGCTGTCAACCCTGAAAGCTGGACCCACGTCCCTTGCCTGGCGGCGCAGCACCTGACAATTCTGAGTACTACAGTCATTGTCTCTCACCTGGCGGCGCCGTGCCTGCCAACCCCGGAGGTTGTCCCCTGCCTGGCGGGACCGTACCACACAATGGTCGCATTATCCCACCTACTCCCCAGTCCTGACAATAACAGCCAACCACTCCGAAGCGTTACTTGACAACAGATCGCCGCGGCAGAGATTTAGGATCAGCCCCTCAGAACCTGCCGGAATGTTTGTATATAAAGACTCCAACCCCCCAGGGGCCAAGGTATCGCATATTCACCACTCTTTAGCTTTCTCATCTTCTTGCAAACTTATTCTCCTCCAGCTCGCAACTGAGTACTAACTTAAGCATTGCAGTGTTCCCGCCGGGTGAGCAACCCCGGGTTCCTTCATTTCTCTTCTTGCAAGTATCTCTTGCCTGACGCCAGCTAGAAGCTCAGTCACTTTCAACTAGGAGTGGCCGGATTGTGCATCATCAACTCTCAACAGCATAGATTGTTGGCCCCAACAACTAAAGTTATCTTGACTCAAACACGTGTGTGTGTGATGATATGGTATTTGATCCATTCAATCCAGATGGTCGAACCGGTGACCAGCAAGCCAAGTTTAAAAATGTTTCGTTCTCTAAGTTGGTTTTTAAAAATTGACTAAAACCAAAAAATCAAAATCAAATTAAGTCTTTGATATATTGATATGTAGTCTCCACTTTGAATTAGATGAAATGAGATCTTGATGGGGCCATAACAATGCATCTAAGGTTATGATTCTTGGATTAACCCTACTATCTATACGACACTATCATATCAAAAGTGAACCCTTGCATGTACTATATTAGTGCTACGTTGTCAACGTGTTTGGATCCACGTGTTTCTTGTGAAAACTGAAGACAAAAAGCAATAAGTAGGTTTTAAAAAACAAGAAAAAGAAATGAACAAGTTTAACAAAAAAGAAAACAGAAATTAATAGGCTTCGCTAAAAAAGAAAAAGAAATGAGAGGGTGTGTGGGCTTAAGGTGGACGACTCTAACGACGGCAATTTCATAGAAATTTTCAGTATTTGATCCATCCCAAGCGTAATAGGATCTGTTTTCCAAAATTTTATAGGGTTTGGGTTTTGACTTTAGGGTGCCTATACCTAATGTTAGGGGTGAGCAAAAAAAATCGAAAAATCAAACCGATTAAAAAAACCGACCGAAACCGAACTGAAAAATCGGTTAACTAAACCGATCGCTTTGGTGTTTTTAAAAAACCAAAGGTACCGAATTGATTTCGGTTAATCAATATAGAAAACCGGTGGTTAACTAAACTGATCGGTATACATATATTTCTATATATTTTATATATATTTATGTATATTATATATATTTTGTATATATTTTTATATTTTTTATATATTATAAATTAATAAATATACATTATATATAAATATATATTTATAATATGATATATTATTTATTAATTAAAATATAATATTTTATATATATTTATAATTTTTTATTATGTATATTTTTATAATATATAATATAAAATTTAAAAAACCAAAAAACCGACAAACCGAACCGACGGTTAACCGAACGGTCAACCTGTTAACCAACTATTTTCGATTTGGTTTCAGTTACCAGTTTTCTAAAAACCGATAGTACCGGTTCGGTCCAAGAAAAAGCCCCATGGTTCAGTTAACCGAACCGTGGGCACCCTTATTATCATAGTAGTTATAACCAATCAAGTTGTATTTATCAAAATTCACATGGGGATTTGATTGGTCAATGTGCTTTTGATATCATGTCTTTCCAGCAATCTAGATTTTTCCTATTTTATAATATATTTTGTAAAATATAACATACATAGTAAAAAAGAGTTGAGAGGAGATTCAAACCATTCCCTTGTAACGACACCACATACATAATTGGATAAGATGGATCATGATGGGTTTAACGGGTTTGAGATGGGATAGGTTTGAGAAATTGAGAGGAAAAATTAAATGAGTTTAGAAATGGGAAGGACAACTTTAATCAACAAGTACCTGCCCTAATGCCATCATGCCCCAATGTTGGGATCCATTTGGAATCTACTCTAATATTTATTTTTATGGGAAAATCTATGATGCCAAAAAGATATGGTATGGAAAGAGTTTTGACCAATCAAAACCCACCCATGAATTTTGATAAATGACACCTAATTGACTATCACATTTATGATTCTAGTCGATTGATCAAATGTTTTTTTTTTGGTATTCGGAATATGCTCTAATTGGTAGTTACAACAAACTTGGATATAGGAAGAGTTCTAACCAATCAAAATTCCCATTATTTCAATGGGACAATATATTTGTCAAATTTAATTAAAATTAGACAGTGAGCTTTGGAGTCTTCTCTGATTAATTTCCTTTTTTTCCCATTAGTAATTAATCACATGCGTTGCATGTGAGAATTTTTTTCTTCATATTAATTACTTGAATTTTAGATATATCATAGTTAAGATAGAAATTGAAAATTAAAAAAAGTAACAATATAATTAAAAATAAACTTAAATATTTATTATTCAATTATGACATCATGCATCATTTTTTTTTGAAAAGTTGGATCATTGACCCACCATCTAAATAAGAAATAGCATTGCTTTTGAATTAGTTTTAAGTTAGGGAAAATTATAGTCGGAACTGGCTATACATTTAAAATTTGGTTATAAGTAGGTCCGTAAACCGGCAAAACTCTAACAAATGGCTCTACATTTCAAGTTATAAAAACTCTCGCCATGTCATCCGAGGGTTATGTGGCTATTGCCAACATGGGATTCTTAATCCATATTGGACACAATAAAAAGCTTACACTGAAATTGCCCTTTAATGTTGGGTGATTGGAAAATAAAAAAAAAGAAAAAAGAAAAAGTGATTTTAGTTTCTCTCACTTTCTCTCTCAATCTCCCTTACACTTTCACTCAGTCATCTTTATCTGCTCAACGACTATGTGATTTGAAAATAAATAAAAAATGGTTTTTGGTTTTTGTATTTACATTCTCTATATCAATTTCTCTCATTCTCTCTCTCTACCTATTGTTCTCCCTCAATCTCTTTCATTCTCTTTTTTGGTCGATCTCTCCTTCTCCCTTAATTTCTATCATTTTCCCTCAGTTTCTCTCCCTCTCCCTCTCTCATTTTTTTGTTTTCTTTTTTTCTTACACACTTATATGGTATTAATCAGATCGTATAAAAGAATATGAGACCAACCTGGTATGGTTCAAAAATTGTTACACCAATTTGATAAAATTCACAAGAAACTCTTAGCTATGAAATTTACACCAATTGGAGAATGATAGAGATTGAGAGACAAGGAGATTTTCACCGAGAGGGAAAGTGAGGGAGAAGAATGAGAAAGATTAAGGGAGAACAACATAGATAGAGTGGGGGGTTTTGATTTGGCTACAAACCGAAATAGAGAGAGTGAGAGAGACAGAGGGAGCAGGAGATCAAGAGATGACTGTGAGAGTGAGAGAGATGGGAGGGAGATCGAGAGATAGAGGGAGTGGGAGAGAAACTGAAAACCTATTTTCGATATAGGTTTTCTGCTATGTCCAACATGGAGTAAGAGTCCCATGTTGGCAACAACCACATAACCCTTTGATGACATGGCAAAGATTTTTATAAATTGAAATGTAGAGCCGGTTTTCAAAGTTTGATTGGTTTTTGGACTAACCTACAACCTAATTTTAAATGTAAACAAACTTTGACTATAATTTTTCCTTTAAATTATATATTTCATTTACATTATATAAAATATTTTTTACTTATCACACTTAATTTTTGTTTGTCTAGGTATCATTTTACTCAAACCACTAACCCACCATCTAAAAAAAAAATTGTTTGATTTCTAGGTTGACATTAAATTTTGTATTACATTTCCATCATTGATAAAATTATTTCTTATGTATAAAACTTATTTTTGTTCAATATAATGAACATACAATATTAGAGATGTACCCAATATTTTATTTTTTATAAATATATAACATTAGATATGCTCCCAAAATTTTCCCTTATCTTTTTTTTTGTGATTCTTTGTATTTTCTATTATTAAAAGTTTTATTATTTGACTATGACATCATTTAATTTCTAGGTAGATTTTGAAATTGGCTTTCCATTTTCGTTATTAATAAAAATACTTCTTACATTTCATAGTTATTTATTTTAATTTTTTATTATTTAATTATGGCATTATTTATTAATTCATTTGACCCCAAATGGTCAAATTGCTTGCCCACCACCGGGAAGGAAGGAAATAGTTTTTTAAAATTACTTTTCAAAATATTTAATTTCATACTATTAAAATTAATATTGTGGATTTAATTACAAGAATTTAATGACGAGAAAAATATATTTTAAATATAAGATTTAATGAGAGAGAATAAGAAAATATATTTATTTCCAATTGGTTTTAAATTTTACATTCGATTTTCATCATTAATAAAAGCATTTCTTATGTAACATACTTATTATTGTTTAATATGTATGTTAAAAATGTTCCCATTTTTTTTTTAATTTCTATTTTTTTCATTTTATCTATTTTTTAATTTTATTATTTAATCGTGGCCGTATGGATTAACCCATTTGACCCAAAGTGATTTAATTCCTTACCACCACTTAGATGAAAACACTATTTTTGCTAGGTAGATTTTGAAGGTATAAATTTTTATGTTATCGGAATTATTAATTTATTAAGTATGGATTTAATTAATGGAATTTAATGATGAGAAGAAATAAAAATGACTTAAATATATGATTCAATGAACATGAATGCAAGTTAATAACTTAAATGTTGGATTTATTGAGAGAGGATTGAATGCATTGAATATCTTTAAATTACCTCTTTTCACTCATTTAATATAAAAAAACCAATTACCATATTTGCCCTCATTTTTTATCATTAAATTTAAATATAGAGGGGTAAATGTTGTCCTTAGAAAATTCTAGAAATATTCTTGAAGCCATTCGTACATTTTAAAGTAGTATAGATTTGAATAAAAGATTAAGATGGATACTTTTCAAGACTTCTTCATACAACTATATTCAATTATCTAGAGAGCTGATAATAAATTCCAGTTATCTTTGCATCACATCTTACTTCAATTGTTGAGGTTTTAAGTTATAATTGAATATAGTGAATTGAATACCCTAAATTTTGTCATTTTATTATGACATCTTTATTTATACAGAACCGTGATTTCTTTTCTAAATAATTACATCAACAAAATAAAATAACTTTATTAAATTAGTTTAGTGGACAAATTATTTAAATTAATTAAGAATGAAATACATTATTGTTGATTTACATTAATTTATAATTTGTTCTATTATTTTTTCGGGGCAAATGATGTAAGATTTGCATTTCATTTTATTCTTTTCAATAATTATATATTAATAGTAAATTTTCATAAATTATTAAAAATTAACATAACTTATCAGTAAATTCAATTATTTTGTTTACACTAATTAACGATAAGTAATTTATTGTCATGATATTCAATATTCGGTATCCTCATGCATTGCACGAGCCCCACTAGTTTGTTATCATTTTTATTATGGTAAAATATAAAAGCCTCCCCGAAGGTTTTTACAATCACAATAAACTCCCCTTCCAACTTTATTCTATTAATGGAGACTTCAAAGTTATGAATTACCTTTACAACTTATTAAGGCATCTTTAATATAATTCAAAATGCTAAATATGCCCTTCTAAATTGATGATGCGCGATCTACTAGCTCGGATGCCGAGTTGGTGAGTTCATCGGGTCGATCCGCAAAAGACAGTATTAGAGTGACCGGGGTGGGCATACCGATGCTTAAGTCAGCAAACTAGAGATTTTAAAGAGAGTTAAAGAGTAAAAGATCTAGAGAGCTGCGAGAGCTAAATTGCGCATACCTCTTGAAGTTGGAAATGAGACCTTTATATAGGTATTGTTTGGCGTGAGCTCCACGCATTGTGTCTGAGATCTCCGGGAAGATGTGACTGATCAGTCTGAAGTCCTCAGAGGTAGTTTCGCATTCAGATTAGGCTTTTGCGCCTTCCTCCGAAACATTTGGTATGGAAGCTGACTTCTGGAGGACCCGAGAATAGTGGGAAGCCCGCGGAGGAAGTCAACGAGCATGTCTCACAGATCGCAACCCTGACCTCAATCAGGTTGACAAGTCCTCGAGGGAGGTTGCTCCTCATGTTGAGGTCCCTTGAACCGGTAACGACAAGATACCACAAGTCGACCCTAGATGAGGTGCTGCTAGCCACCTTGCCAAGGTGCCCTGGACTGATTCCGGGGTGCATCCCCTTGACTCGGCAAGATATGCATCTATTCGCATGGCACTGAGGTTAGACCTATTCATGGGTCGGGTGGCCCGACGAACCGGCCCGGCCCGGCGTGGTCCCCGGACGGACTTGAACAGGCTTTTTGGCCCGTGGGCTTAACCTCAAGCCAAAAAGCCCGACTCGCATAAAATTCGAGCCGGGCTCGGGCTTTGCCAAAAAAGCCCGGTCCGAGCCCAACCAAACACGACCTATAGTTAAACCTAAGTAAAAACCCTATGTGATGTCCATTTGAATAATTTTTTTGATTTAAGAAGGTTGTTGATTCACTTGTAGGCCCATTGTTCATTTAAATAGGGGAAAAAAACATCTGAATTAAAATAGATAATGTCCATTTGAATAGGAAAAATTCGAATTTCTTTTATTAGGTCAGGCTTCGGGCTCCGGCTCGGGCTTCGGGCTTTTTATTAGGGCCGCGCTCGGGCCCAAGTTGTAGGCTTGTTGGTCGGGCCGGGCTCGGGCTCAGGCCTAACATTTTTCTGTTAATAAAGAGTAAAAGCCCGACCAGAGCCCGGCCCGGCCCAGCCCATGAGCAGGTCTAACTGAGGTGTCAAGCAGCGAAGACGGATGTCACATGTCGCTAGGTCAATAGAGGGCCAAATCAACTGTCATGATCCCAGTTAGGGATGTAATGTGAGTTTCGTCTACTTTGAGGGAGACAAGAGACCTCCGATAGAAACCAAACGGTTCTAGGTAAAAAATTCTTCAATTGATATCCTCAAAACGATACTTAGAAAGGCATTTAACTAACCCCCCCCCCCCCCTACAAATAAGGCATTAAACACTAATCTCAGCCATGTACTAATTTGTCCCACTTCTACTCACCGATTTTACTTACCCACTTGCCACCTTCAAATTTTATCCCATTATTTAAAGATACTATCTAATATCTTGATACATGGACTCCCTTTAATAGACATGTGGCATCACTCCTCATCAGTTGTCCCCTACACTCGAGCCAAAGCCAATTTGGCGAAGGGTGTAACTTGTTTGAAGATGAGCCCCGAGGTGATCTGCTTTGGACGTCAGTTGAGTCAATCTGCTCTAGTTGGCCGACCTGCCAGGCTATTTGTTGGCACAAAGGTGCGTACATGAATTTGAGCACCACTCTTCAAATTTGAAACAGGGCATGCTTTTAAAATGGTGTGCACGCCCTTCAAAATTTTGAGTGGTCATGGCCTTTCAAAATTAGAAACAGGGCGCTCTTTCAAAATTTGAACTATGTGTGCGCTCGAATAGCGCATGCGCCTTTCAAAGTTTGAGTGCAAGCTTCTTTCTGGACCATTAGATCGGGTGAATCTAGACCATTGGTACTCCACACATCTGTCTATAAATTGGGGTGATCCTCAAGGGCCCCATGTCGCTTTCTGATTTTGGACTTATGCTAAGGTGAAGATTGGTGATGATTTTGACAACCTCCAGCTCGGTTGTGGCGGTTTCTAGCAACTTGTCTTTTTCTTCTTCTCGTCGGTAAGTTTCGATTAGGGGTGAGTACTATTCAGTTAAAACTGAAATACCAAACCAAAAATTTCGTTTTAGTTTTTTCGTTTTTTGGGTAATTCGGTTTTCGGTTTAAGTTTTCAGAGTTAGAACATCGATTAACCAAAAAAACCAAATTAACTGAAATTCATTATATAATATGTAATATTTAATATACAATATATAATATGCTATATATTTATATATTAACATATTATATATAATGTATTATAATGAAATTCAATTTCATAAAATATATTATAGGTTATAATATTATATATATATATATATATTAATTAAATTCAGTTTTTAACCGAAAACTGAACGAAAAATTTTGATTTTAGTTATTCCGATTTTCTTGTAATTCAGTTTTGGTTTAGTTTTCATTTTTTATTTCAATTTTTAAAATTCCGGTTTATTCGATTCAGTTTTTAACCGAATGCTCACCCCTAGTCTCCATTTCTTCTTATGTTTAGCGGGTTAGAGAGGGAGTGCTACCCAAACGTTCAAGCTGATGGGGGGACCTCGGCTCAAGAGCGAAGAGGTTCCCATGGAAGGGTCCCGACCTCTCAACAAGCCCCATCTAGAATAGGTTCCAGGTCCTTCGAGGTGTCTTGCAAGGAGATAGTAGATCTGATTAATACCTATCAGATCCCTAATAACTTGAACTGTAGCCAACCCGAGGATGGGCAATATCTGTGGAGACACAGAAAGACCGAGGTTTGTGTCTTCAAGGAAGCCCTCATTGTCGGGCTCTGCTTTCCCCTTCTTCTATTTATCCACGAAATCCTCCGACACTATGACTTGGCACTGGATCAACTGCACCTGAACTCGATTAGAACCATTGTAGGCACCATTTCTCTTAGCTATCACCTTGGCTTCCCCTTAGATATTGAGGTCTTCAGTGAGATATGTCATGTAAAAAGAGTGCCAAACGAAAACCACTGCTTCTACATCAGTTACCGACTTGGGTTTAGGCTTCTTGGCGGTTTTCCGTCCAATATCACAAACTGGAAGATGGAGTTCTTCTTTTTGAGCTGCTAGGAAGGATGGCCTATGCCGGCGACTTGGAGGGCTGAGGCAAAAGGTATGAAGTTGAGTTTGACGATGAGTTGTTGAACAACCTTAGACTCCTCATTGAACGGTGCTCCTTGGTCGAACAGATGCTCATCGAGGCCGGCCTTAGCCCCATAGGTAGGTCATACTATATTCATTATCTTCGAATTTTATTTCTTGCCCTTCATATCTCGGTTGATTTGCTTTTTCTTTTAATCGCAGGGATGACTATTTTTTCTTCGATCGTAAACGCAACACGAAAGCCGTCTAAGAAGAAGGGGAGGGAGTTTGGTGAGTCTAGCCGCGAGGTCGAAGAGAGGTTGGCAAAAGGTTGCCGTGCTGCAGTTGACCTATTGGAGGGCAACGACCCAATTCCGGTCGACCCTACTCACGTCGCTCTAGTACAACAAGTGAGCATGTCCCACTTCGATGAGATGACGAGTTTTTACGGCTCGGAGGTCCCTCCGTTTGTTCCCCAGGTCAATTGCTTGATCATTGATCATATTCATGACCCGTATGTGGCACTTTGTATGGGAAGGGGCATTCTTCTTCTTGAAGATGTCCACGAGTATCATGAGCTTGATCCCTTTGAAGTAGGTACACAGATTATTCGAAATGCCATGCAAGTAGGCATCTTTGCGACACTTGCTCCGCTGCTTTATTTGTCCCTTACCAAGTTGTTTTTCTGTCCATTGATCAACTCGCTAGGTCAAGTCATACTGGACCAGGTCACCGCCTCAAGGTGCGAGTCCCGTGAGATGAGAGCCAACATAGAAACCCTTTAATCTCAACTAGAGGGTGCCTGTCTCAGTGCCGAGGAGGACCACCAGCAGTACTATTCCCTTAGCACGAGTTTGGACCGCGAGCTAGAGGAAGCTAGGGGGATGATTGCCAGTTTGAGCAGCGAGCCAGACACTCTAACGATATTCACCGAATTGAAGTTGTTGTTGTTGAGCACCTTCGTCGATTTCCAGAGTTTGAACAGGAGAGAATTGAATTGGCGATACCTTCTCTGAAGAGGGATTTCAAATTGTGCCATCACTTTAGCCGACGCCAGTACTCGAACCTTGATTTAAGCTCTATCTTGCTTAGGTCAGCCCTAGACGATCTGACTTGAGAGGTCGAGGAAGAGGCAACTACTCCAAAGGAGGTAGATGGTGATGATGACAATGGTGAGGGCAGCAACGAGAATGATGACTAGTAGTGAACTCCCCCTTTTTTAGACTATTGTACACCAAGCATTTGAGCTTGGTAAAACTTGAATTTGTTGCGACCTATTCTCTATTTCCTTGGTTGTAAGGAATTCTCTCTTGAATAGAACTTCTAAAGTATTCCCTTACTCTTCGTTTCTTTCTTTTATTAGGTCGGCGATGAGATACCAACGTCCTTTAAGATCGATTCAAGTGTGGTAGTGGCAAAGTCAAAACGCTACCAAGCTAGGTAGATGGGCCCGACCTATATAGATTGGTCTACCTGTTGCTAACACATTTCGAGGTCAGCTTGAGGAGGCTTTGAAGCTGAAAGTGGTTTAGTTTTCCCTTTGAGTTCGGTTTGACTAGGTTCCCAAAGCAAATGGTCATTCTGGATTAGCTTTTCTACTCCACTTCAGTTGGACATATGTAGGTATTATACTCACCCCGCAAGCTAATCAATTGTCTTGAGGCTACAGGTGCACCTAAAGCATCTGGAAACCAGGTACGAAACGTGGTTGCACCTATGCCATCATGAGGGAGTGACTCTCCCAGGCCTGCGTTCACAGGTCAATGTTGCACTTGTACTACACTTGCTCTTGGAACTGCTAGCCATCCACTCCTGCTAGATCCATGGGGGGCTCACCTTGAGGGGTGGCTCTACTATCTGTGGATCACCTACTCTCACAAGAACCATGAAAGGTTTGACCTATGAGGCTGGCACCATAGTCAGCTAGCTACTAACTCTCATGGGAGCCATGGAGGGCTCTAGGGGTGTTCACGAGTCGAGTTGGGTCAGTTTGAGTCATTTTTTTCAATCGACCCGACCTAGTCGGTTAACTTATTGACTAAACTGAAACCGACCAACCTTGAAGCAAAACTGACCCAAACATGAAGGGTCGGTTTGGGTCAGTTTATCGCTTTAGTTGGTTTTTATATGTATTTTGAACTATAATATCTATTTCTAAATATCTATTTATATTTAAGTTATTTATTTTTAGTTTTTCTACAAGATCAAAATATATATTTAAATCGATTAGTTTTTTATGCAAAACTGATTTTTTTTGTTAATATATATTTAAGTTTATACAAAATTGAATTAAATTTTGTACCATTGTATTATATTTGTATTGGTTTTATTTTTTAGTTTTTATCATAAATAACCAATTTTTTTCAAAGTTTAAACAAAATAAAAATAAAATATATCGACATTTAACATATAGGGTAGGGACTAATTAATAGTTACTTATACATATAGGATCGGTTTGGTTCCGTTTGGTTTCAGTTTACTTATACGGAACCGAGTTGTCAGATTATTTTCTCATACAAACCAAAACCAACTGGTCGGTATGGTTGGTATGGTCGGTTTGACATTTAATGTGAACACCCCTAGAGGGCTCAATCAATAGTGAGGCTTTGTAGTTTGGGCTGGGAGACTATCTAGGCCAGATCGCCAAAGCTTGTTCGAGCTGGTCATTCAGATTTTACCCCCTTGTGATAGCATCTTCAATACATATGTTGTTGTTGGCATTGGACGGCAGGTCGGTGCCATGGCTACACTGAGTTAGCTCTCGGTGACACTGGTCGTCTACTCCTACGATAGTCATAGGGAGCTCAACCTATGGGAGCGGCTCTACTATCTGTAGGTCACCAACCCACACGAGAGCTTTGAAAGACTTGACTCGCAAGGGCAACTGCATAGTCCGTTGGCTACCGACTACTACGAGAGCTACGAAGGACTCGACTTGTAGAGGTGACCTCGCAAACAAAGTTGACAAGGCTCATTCGGGCTGATTACATTTAAGTGTGAATTTAAAATGATTTGAGAACCTAGATTTTAAGTAGTGATTCCCACAGGCGATGCCAATTGATGATGCATGATCTGGTAGCTCCCTACTGGAGGTAAGCTTGGATGCCGTGCTGGCGAGTTCGTCGGGTCAATCTGCAAAAAGACAATATTAGAGTGAATGGGCTGCTTTACCCTAGGTGGGCACCTTGATGCATAAGTCAGCGAGCTAGAGATTTTGGAGAGTGCTAAAGAGATAGAGAGCTGCAAGAGCTAAATTGTGCATACCTCTTGAAGTTGGAAATGAGACCTTTATATAGGTATTGTTTGGCATGAGCTCCATGCCTTCCTCCAGAATATTTGGTATGGGAGTTGACTTCTGGAGGACCCAGGAATGGTGAGATGCCTACGAATGAAGTCCCTTGGACCGGTAACGACGAGGTACCACAGGTTGACCCTAAACGAGGAGCTGCTAGCCGCCTTGTCAAGGTGCCCGAGCTGTGTATGAGGTGCCCTGGACTGATTCCGAGGTGTGTCCCCTTGACTCGGCAAGATACGTGTCTATTTGTGTGGTGTTGAGGTGTCAAGCGACAAAGATGAATGGCACATGTTGTTAGGTCAGTAAATGACCAAATCACCCCTCATCATAAACTTCATTAGACCTAAAGCTTTTGTAGAGTAAAATTACTTTGTTTTTTTTATCTTAATCGAAAAAATTTTAATTAAAAGTGAAAAATTATTTTGAGGGTATTTTAATAAATTTCCATATGAATTGATAGATATAATAGTAAAATTGGTAATTTTGAAAAATTAATGCGTATGACCAACTTTTTCCCCATACTATAATAAAAGGGAGGTAACTATAGGTTTTTTGAATACTACAAGAAAGGTTTTTGTGAAAACGAAACCTCATGGGAGGTTTTTATATTTTACCCTTTCATAATGATACCAGGTGAGTGGATATGTCTTTCCTATCAAGGTTTAAAATATTGATCTGTGATGCAAAAACAAAATTGCAAATTGTACTTCAAATTATGAATACTTATTTATTGTTATTTTTTTTGCCGTAATAACTGAAAGTAGATTAATATGAGTTCCAACATCAAAAGTTTTAAACCCCCAAACTCCCAATATTTACGGTATTCATGACCTTTGATACCAATCTCTCTCTCTCTCTCTCTACATATATATATATATATATCACAAGAGGGTCCACGTCAACATGTCTCTTCTTGCTCCACTACCCTCACTCAGTATTCTCCTTGACTCTTTCCTCTTCTCTTCCCACTAATCCCATTAATCCATGTCACCATTCCCAACCCAATTACCTAAAAATATTCCTAAAATTTCTCTCATAATGTATCTCCTCTAAGTCATTAGTAACCTATCATGTTACCCCACTCCCCAATTAATTCCCAAAATCTCTCCTCCCAACCTATATCCACTTTCTATCATTTAAAATATTCGTATCAATTAATAAATAGTTAAATATGGTTAATATTTAATCCAACCCATATTCAATTAATATTAAATAGTGTTATTACCAAAACTTAATAAATACGGCTAGTAAATTACCAAAAATTAAGTATTCTTATTAGTACTATTAATAAATTACCAAAAATTAATAAATATTGTTGTTAATTAACCCATCATGACTTTTTAAAAGTATTTTGGGTAAATGCTGTTATACTAATGTTAATTAACAACATTTTATAGAAATTGAAAACTCTTTAACTAATTTCTATAAAATTTAGAATTATATTTAACAATTATCAAACAATATACAATTTTAGTTATTACTATTACTATAGTTAATAATCGAACGCAGATGGGGGAACAGATTATTATAATGTTGGAAAATAAAATTATTAATTAATTTATATTGGAAAATAAAAGATAAATTAGTGTAATTTTGTTAGTAAACTACCTAATAAAAATAAATATTTAATACCAATTTAAAATAATTTTCAATGTCTCCATAATTACAATTTTGTCATCAAATTGAATATTGTGTTGATGGGGAGTGGGTGTCGTGCCTTGAACTCGCTCAACACTGGGAACATGGTGGGGAAATTCGAGGATTCCCCATCCTTGATGGGGAGTGGGTGCCTTGCCCCTGAACCCACTTGACACTGGGGGCGGGGATGGGGTAGAGTGCCTTGATTATGGGGAAGGGACAGGGATGGAGTGCTCCGCTCCATTGCCATTCATATATAATTGTTAATTATTAGTAGCATTAATAAAAATGTTAGCTTTTATAATTATTTTTATTTCAGTACTACAAATGATTAATAAAATAAAATTTATTAAAAATTATGTATTCATATTAAATTAATAGTAATTATTTTATGTAAATCAACATTAAATGAAAAATACAATTATTAAAATTTTAAATATTAAAAATAACTTCAAATACTTTTAGTTAATTAACAACAAATTTTGATTATTAATTTATCTATTAATTGATAATAAAAAAAATTATTCGATCTTTCAGATTTTCCCTGCATTGCACGGGTCCTTACTAGTATATATATATAGCAAGATGGTCCACGTTACCATGCCTCTCCTTGCTCCAAACTGCCATGCTGCTCTCTCCTTAACTCTCTCTCTCTCCTTTTCCCTTCTCAACCCTCTATTAAGCCAAGTCACCAATGCTTTTAGCCTATCCCATTAGGCCACATCATCTCTTTTCTCAAGAATTTGAATCTTAATTTCACTCTTCACCAAATCGTGTTTACCAAAAAGCTTTGCCACTCTCTCCTTTTTATTAGGAAAGTGGCAAAAAATTCAGGAATCTATTTCTTATGGGATTATTTTAGAAGAGCCCAAATTTCCTACAAACTTTTCCTACCCACTCTCTACCCACGGTGAATTGGAGCCACACACATCTCTATTATGAATTAAGAGATTTGTGGCTCCAATTCAGGGCCGGTAAAGAATGGATAAGAAATCCCAGAGTGCTTTTAGAAGCCTTCACACTTAGCTGGTTTTCCCATGTTTCTTCTTCTTCTTCTTCTTCTCACTTCTTCTTTTCCTTATTCTGTGATTTTAAGAATGCATCTATTCTTTTTAATATTTTGTCCATAGGATGATTGGGATTTATTGAAAATGATTGAGATTGATTAATAATGGGTTCTAAAAACATTTGGTCGTGTTATTGAAAATATTTTGTCTCTAATTAAATTGTTTTTGTGAGGAGCCATTTGGTTTACGAGGTACATTGATTTGAGTGTAGAGAATCCTACTATGCTCTGTTCCAACGCGTGAAATAGTTTTTTCCACAATAAGAGACAATCGGGCTGAAAGGTTGGTGCTTTCTCTGTATTTTGTTTTGAGAGTTGAGTGTATAGTAGGAGGATCCATTTAACTCTATTTTTTTATTTTTCGGTTCCAATTTAGTTGTTATAATTGCAAATTAGTTTGGGTTATTGAAAAGTTGGAAAAGAGGGTTTAATGTAGAAGTTTGTGGCCAAATCAGGTATGCTTTTATACCTCTTTTTGTGTGTTTGTGATCTCTCTACTCTTTACACTAATCCGCCTTCACTCTCTTCTCTGCCACCCATCTTTCCATCATATGAGGAAGGCCATTTAGCCAGGGGCGGAGTCAAGAATATTTTGAGGGGGGCCAAAACTTATGGATGGGGACCATAGGGGGGGCCAACCATTGGGTGAAAAGTGAGGGGAGGGAACAAACTTACATAGAAAAACTGTATTGAGTGTGTAAATTTCTGGACCATAGGGGGGGCCATGGCTCCCCTAGGTCCCCCTTAGCTCCGCCCCAGCACTTAGCCTACCTAAGTGTGACAAATTGGTATAATGAGGGTGATAGGTTGTTAGTGATGTTGTCAGAGAGAGAGATGGATTTGAAAGTGTCGCCATTTGAAAAACCAATTAGGTGTGAACTGGGCAAGCTCCAATGGCACTATGATTCTACAATGTTTGCTGGTCCATGAATGGTAGAGGTGGCCACGAGCCGAGCTTTTCATGAGCTATTCGAGTTTGACTCGTGAAAAATTCGATTCGACTCGGTTTAAACCGAGTTTCGAGCTGAATTTGAGCCTAATATATATGATCATTTGCTAATCGAGCCAAGATCGAGCCCAATGAAGTTCGGTTCATGAGGCTTGCAAGCCTAGTATTAAATAAATAAATTTTATTATACATACATATATAATAAATTATTTTATTATATATAATAATATTTTTATTAATATAGTATTTTTATTTTTATGTATAATAGTAAATAATTTTTATAATTCTTATTTTCTTGTATGTAAAATAAAAATAACTTTTATAATTATTTTTTGTATATATAATATTTAATAATTTTTATAATTCCTAATTTTTTGTCTGAAAAATAAAAAAATAATTTTATACATATAATTTTTATTTTTCAAAATAACTTGGCTTATAGTCAAGTTTAAGCCAAGCCAAGCTCAAACTTACAAGCTATGAACCGAACTAAGCTCGATTTCCACTCTCTAACTCAAATCGAGCTCAAACCTAATACTATTCCTGCAAGTCGAGATCGAATAGCCAAATATTTGGCTCGACTCGGCTCGACTCGAATCCACCCACAGTGAATGGCATTGTAGCATCAAACGGTGACGAAGAATGTGTATTCGGGTCAAATGTAACCCACTTTTCTTTATTTCCAAGGTCAACTCGAATACACTATTAATAAGCTACCCTTAATTTCTTTACTTTATTAACCCATTGAGAATAACCATTAGTCAAAAATCCCAATTGATGGATAAAGGGCCCCAGTTGTTTGATAGATCCCGGATAATAATTTCAGTAATTATTGTTTATGAATAATTGTTTATTAATTAAATACTATCATGTTTGAACATCATTAATTGACTAACAATAATATTGTATATTTTTAATAACAATAACATTGTTATTGTATAATTAATGAATAATTATTGATATATTACTGAATTATTGTATATTTCTCAATATAATTACTAAAAATTTACATTAAAAATGTTGAAAATTAATTATTTGGATCAGTAATTACCGGAAAATTAATAATTAAAAATTATTGAATAATTACTGATACTTTTGGTAATATAAATTTATTTTTAGTAATATCAATTTATTTTAATATTTTCAGAAATTAGTTTTCAAAATATCAATTTACAAACAATTACTTTTAAAAATATTTTTTGATATTTTCAAATATTTATTGAAAATTTTTAGTAATTTTTAGAGTAAAATTAATTTCAGTGAAAGTTAATTTCTTATTTGCATTCTCAATATTTTTAATTTCTGAAATTTCAGTAATTTATTTATATTTTCATTAATTTAAATGCCAATGAAAGGTTAATAATGTAACCCATTAATAAAATAATGGTTGGGTTGGATTGGATAGGCTCACCCAACTTGGGAAATGGTTATTTTGCTTGATAGGGCCCATGTATTGCTTGGGTCCATGTGTACCCAGTTTGGGTAGCAAATTGGGTACTCGATCTAGGTTGGGTAATTTATTTAATTAACAAAAGAGGAGTTAAACATAAATTTATCACAGTTTTAATTCATTGTTAACTAACAACGCATTTTAATTAACCATGAATTAAAACTCTATTAATTAATCATAAATGTAATTAATAATAAATTTTATATGTATGTATGTATAATTTTAGAATGGTTTTATTGACCAACACAAGCATGAACCCAATTCAAGTACATCAAATTATAGTACGAATTGGGTAAATCAGGCTTGACCTTGAGTTTGGTCCGAGTTCGGACTTTAAATCCAAATTTTAGGGTTAGTCCCAGATTGATCATAAACCTGGCCCACCACGCCTGACTTGCACCCCTATGGACGGACATCTTGTTGCAATAGCTGAGTCCAGCAACTATGTTGGGGGTGGTGTTGGTGGTTCCCGAAAGGACAATTGACTGGGGAGAAGGAGAAAGTTTGATTTTTCAAGCACTGTTAGTGGTGTTGTGGTTCCCGGAAGGACGATTAACAGGGGAGAAGGAGAACGTTTGATTTTTCAAGTGGTGTTAGTGCTATTGATGGTTCCCAGAAGGACAATTGACAGGGGAGGAGAATGTTTGATTTTTAAGTGGTGTTGATGGTTCTCGGAAGGACGATTGACAAGGCAGAAGGAGAATGTTTGATTCAAGGTGTTGGTATCTTGCTCTGTTGCTGTTTCACCTTTTCTAAACTTATAATAGCTTGCGACTTTTTTTTCTGCGTGTATCGTTGTTGTATGTTAATAAGTAATTCCGGGATGTATACATTACTTGGAATAAATTTCAAGTCTAAAACTCTGAACGTCCAAACCTTATTATGGGCCGTCCTTCTACTTTTCTTCCTATAAAACGGAGTGATATTTTCTGGGTGTCACTAGTATTTGAAAATCCGATTTCGAATTCGATATTTGATATAATCAAATTGAATTCGGATAATTCAAATATCTAATTGGTCGAATTTGGATATCTTATTCTTACCAAATAGTTAATTGAATTCGAATTCAGATATAGTCAATTCGATAAATATCCGAATTCGACCACTTATTTAATTCTTATATATAATATATAAAATATTTTATATAATATATATAATAATTAAGTTATATAAAATATTTATTTTATACATTTATTAATTATCTAAAATAATTAATTAATTGAATTCGAATCGAATCAAATATTCAAATATTTAATCGGATTCGAATTCGGATATTGCCTGATCCTATTCAAATTCGATCAGTTTGCACCCCTACACAAAATCAATCTCAGAAGCCAAAAACGTAATTCTTGATCTTTGGATAAGCTCTCATTTTTTCGATCAATTTAGCAAATCATCCCTCTTGAATTCAATATTGCCTAGATTTTATGATAAAGACACAATGGGAAAAACTCCAGCACGGGAACCATCGGAGAATGCCCACAAGATTATAGAGTACAAAAGGGGGTAAAAAATGGCAATGCACTCTTTCTATCTTTCAAAATTTTGTTACATGGAAGACAATCATCTAAATAGAGGTAGAAGGGTATTTTCAAAATTTTTGAAAAAAGTATCACTTAGGTGATGTCACATGTTAAGGAAAGTTAATGATAAGAGAGGTTTTAGACAATTATCAAAGAAACTTAAAATACTCTAAAATAATATATAAATAGTAAGGTAGAGCTAGGCCCTTTTTGAGAATACTTAAAAGAAATACTTATTTAAACAAGTACTTCTTTTAAGACACAGATCACACGTTAAGTGGTTTTTAAGTATTTACGGGTATTTGGTGAAAATAAGGGTAAAAAATATTTATTATTAAAAAAACCACCTCTTAAAAAAGTGACATGATGTGATTTTTTTTTCACTTTCTGAAGTACTTCAAATGGGACAAACTTGACTCTGTTTTTTTTTCTTTAATGATAAAACTAGCACCACTCGATTTATCTTCTTCTTCCATTCAAAACGCTAGCGGCGGCGTTTGGTTGCAAGCTAACCGGCGGAGTTGGGTGTATAATACATCCGTTCTTTCCGGCGGAATTGGGTGTATAATACAGCCAACGGAGAGAGAGATGGCTGAGTCATTGCCGCAGCTTCTGAGCTGCTTCCTTGGACTTCATAGAAGAATAACCGACCACTTTTTTCGTCTGCTGGGTTTCCAAATGTTTTCAAGTAAATCTCATTTTTTTGTTTTTTATTTTTTTTGTCTTTTTTCCTTGCTTTTCTGAATTCTAAGGTGAGATCCATTTGGTGAAGGAGGATTTGGTGTTGTTGAGTAGAGATTTGCTGTTCCTTTTTCCTCAGAGCATCGGTGAGTTTCCAATTTTTGATTCAATTTCCTTTTTTTTTATTTATGAAGAAAATAGGTTTGATTTTTTGTGCTGTTGTTGCTTTGAAGTTGGTATTTGTACAAATTCTGCAAGAAATTTCGGGTTAGGGTTTATGTATTGATCTACGTGTTTTATGTGTTCAATGTCTGATGGTTGTACAAATCACGGGATTTAAGTGGAGAATAAGAGTTAGGTTTCTGTCATTTTCTTTTGCAGCTCCAACACTGTTTTAGCAAACTCCCATTCTTCTTTTTTTTTTTTTAAAGAAAAGGGATTTTTTTTCGCTACACAGCTCTTCTTCCGAAAGTCGAACTTCCATGCTCTTTGGTCTTTTTTATCATCGATTGTTGGTTTTGTGAGTGGAATTTAGTTATCTAATAAGTAATTTCAATGGCCTCGTGTCTCAAAGAGCGGTGTTGATTTGGCTGTCTAGTTGTTGCTTCAATTGTTTGATCGTTGTTATCTATTGGTTTTGATGTAGAATCCGTGAGATCTACAACAGAAAGTTGGTTAGAAATTATTTGATTTGCATTTATTATTATTGGTTTGGAGTGTTTAAGGAGGATGTGGAAGTGGAGAATGAATTTACCGCTGCCTGGTTCTGTGTGTGGGGAAGATGATAAATAGTAAATTTCTCGGGATTCTGAAGAAGAAAAGGAAGAAGTACGAGATGGAAATGGTTAAAATTGTCATTTATAAATATAAGCACTTATTAGGAAGTATCTTATCAAACATTCTTACCCCAATAAGTGAATGGGTTATCAAACAGCATAAAGGGTTGTTAAAATAAGTTTTAACAAATATTTAATCTTGACTAAGGCACAATGATTGAAGTCTCTGAACTGGTGATATCCACGTCCAAAGCAATGTGGTTTGCATTTGAGATACCAGCAACGGCCCCAATGAAGTTTATTATTAAAAGTGTTTTGGAGGGATAAGCAATGTGGTCCACTTGAATGCATATAACTTTGAAAACTCCTCATCATCTTCAACCTTTGATGTCACAGTGAAGTTGGTATCTATACCAGCTAATACTTTCAAGGGCCCCTGGAAGACTGCAAAAGGATGTGAAGAAACACCTCCAACAATCCAAAACTGCTCATTCCTCCACCAATCATCAACACTCCATCTCATTTCCAAGATACTTGTAGCAAAGCTACATATGAAAAGTGATATGAACCATAAACTTGCCAAGATTCTTAGCTACAATAGAAACAAGATATTAAAGAAAGGTGTTCTGCCACTAATATAATGACCAGTTTCATACCTTTGGTGTGATAAATTTTCTTGTGAGCAAGCACGTAGCAGGTAAGGTACAATATGCCAACAGTAGAATTAATGTCAACAGGTATACTGTAGCACCTATGTAAGACCAATGTTCCAACCATTTCAAACCACCTTCAAATCCATACTATATAGGGTAGTGCCTATACAAGAAAATTTCTATAAAACCAAGAGAAAATCGAAGGACTTGGTGCAGACGATCAGAGAGATTGATGGGTGCAGATCCCTTAAATTCTGGCCTTGGTGGGATACAATATATTGATCACCACACATGGTAGTGCATCTTAAAACCAATAAAGATATCTTCTGTAACAGAACCATAGATCCAACCAACCTGGCGAGAATATATGCTTATTAGAGGGTAAATGTGAAACCTGAAAATAGACAAACAACCCTATACACAAGACTAGAGAAGAATCCAACTAGTGATTTACCTCTTTTCCCCAATCTGTTTTATCTTCATAGCCACAACTGATGACATTAGTTCTCCTCAGATATCATCATAGCTGATTTTGCTCTCTGTGAGCTTTCAAGAAGTTTATCATTGAAATTAAACTTTCAAGTGTCCATAATTCTATTCCTCAAGTCATAAAAATCTTAGGCTCCATTAAATTTCTATTTTATGAATATAGAAAGATTTTTTTTAGATTTGTGTATATTAAATCTAAAATGAACAGAAGTAAACATTTATTTTGTAATACATATTCTTTTAAGTAAATATTTTTTTTTTGTTTAAGTATCTATAAAACAAAATAGAAAAGATTGTCAATTGAATTATCTTATTTTGTTCTTTATGCTCTTAGAAAAAATGGTTCTTAGCTCTTACTATACCAAAAAATAAAATAAGCAATAAAAATATTAGAAGCATAACAAATATGAAAATTCTTGAAATTCAGATAACAATATATAGGCTTTTGTCTTTTCCTCTTCAATTTTCAAATAGCTTTAGTAATATAAAAATTATTGATGGTGTGCAATCCAGTCACTTGCGTGGCTCCTGAAAGGTACCTGAGATGGAGAAGACGAGGGATTCCCGGGGCTTACCTGGCGGGAACACTCCGATGCCTAAGTTAGAGTTCTGTGAAAGATGCAAAGAGAGGAAGAAAGCTAAGAGTGCAGATAGCGCGAGTATTGGGAAGTTACCTCTGTCCTTTGGGATTGGGCTGCTTATAACAGAACTCTGTCGAATCAGGCCCACCTGCCACTGACAGGGCAGGTACAACCGCCACTGTCGTCCTACTACAGCCGTTATAGCCAGGGCTGAGGTGGCACGTGCAGGGCCGTCCTTGCAGGGTACGTACCTGTCAGGTGTAAGACACCTTCTAAAGGTGGCGGGCTCGACACTGTCTGATGAGAGACGTGGTTGCAGTCTTGAGCTACCCTGCAAGTGGCAAGCTGCCTGTGGCAAACTGCTCTTCTGCTCTTCTGCGATGGCCGACAGGAGGCCTTCCTGTGATGTGCCAAACTGCTCTTCTGCGAGCTACCCTGTACTGAGCTACCCTGTAAGTGGCAAGCTGCCTGTGGCAAGCTACACCGAGCTGTCTGGCCTGAGGTGTCTCTACCTCAGGGGTATAGAGGCAGATCGTGGTGTTCCTGTTCGGGAGTGGCCTAAAATCCATTGGGAGGAGCTCGGGCATTAGGAAAGGTCAGGGGGCCCCGAGCTCGGAGGTAGCTCGGAGCGCCTCAGCCTTGGGAAGGAGGCGCAAGCCAGGCGGCTCTCGGCGAGTAGCCTAACCCGTCGAGTTGCCAGACTAAACTCAGTGAGCCCTTCCCACCGAGTTGCGGTTGCACTTGTTGTGCTGTCACGCTGAGTCATCGCTTGAGCAAGGTCATGCCCACGTGTACCCGTGCTACAAGGTCGGGCCAAATCACCCTCCATCAATTGCCCCCCACTCCTTGTGCTGGCGGTGTTGACCCAATGCGGGGAATTCATGATGCGCTGGGTGGATTTGGCTTTGGTACTCATGCCACTCCGTCGTGCGCTTCGCCTAGCTGGACCGGTCCAGTGCTCGGCTCGATCTAAAGAAACCCGGGTCACGTTCGGTTTACGCGTGGACGTCAAAAAATGCGCTAAACTAATTTCACCTCGAGGAACCCGTAGCCGGTTTCTTTGAGAGCTGTTGGATCATCTCAATCTCGACCGTTAGCGTTCGGATGCAGTGGCTATAAATAGTGGGGGACCCTTGGTCATTTCTTCGCCACAAAGTCTTCAGCGTCAGTATTAAGCTCGCGTCTGAGGATCCTAGCTCGGGTTTTCTAGTTCGGTTCGCGTGTCCTGCGGTGAGTCCCCGAACTTCCTTTTCTTTTTTGAACATTCTTTCCTTTCCGTGTTATCATGTCGTCTAGTCTAGGTAGCCTTATTGACGAGCCCGAGGTGGGTACCTCGGCTCAGGGTGGCTCTTCTGTCGCCCAGCCATCCGACGTACGGGTGGCTTCAGGTCATCTGGCATCCACCTCCCACTGAGGTCGGGTGCCAGATCAGTTCGGCCCTTCTACCATGACTCCAAAGAGACTCCAGGACCTCATACAAAGGTTCCACCTTCCTGGGGAGTACTCTTATAGTCTTCCTACCGACAGCTTTCCATGGGAGCACGGTCTCGATAAGATCGTGGTCTTCAGGGAGCAACTGGTTGTCGGACTCCGCCTTCCTCTTCACCCTCTGATTGTTGAGGTGCTAGTGCACTTTAACATTACCTTGGACCAGCTTCACCCGAATTCCATACAGAATGTGGTTGGGACCATTTCCCTCTGTTTCGACCGCTCCTTCCCCATTGACCTAGATATCCTCAGTACCATCTTAGCAATAAAGAAGAACACTTCGGGCACTCTCCTCGGGCACAGGTGGGCTTATTATCTGTCCCCCCGCCCGGGTTTTAAATTAATGCATAAGCTCCCGAGTAAAGTCCCGGCCTGGAAAAGGGACTACTTTGTAGTTCGGAGCATCACGAGGTGGCCCTTCTCTACTGACTGGAGGGTTGCCATTCAAGACCCCGGTGTTATCCTCGATGGGAAGACTAAGAAGTCACTTCAGTCGTGGGCTC
>NW_010729088.1:4574459-4628363 GCF_000365185.1 Nelumbo nucifera | reverse complement strand
CAACGTGCGGGCCGCTCCTCTGAAAGTGGTGGAGAAGGCCACACACATACAAGACTCACTGGCCCTAGCCAGGTGCATCTGTGACTGGAAAGCATCTACATGATCATTCGGGTCGAACGACCCGTCATACTTGTCGAGAGGGGGGAGCTTGAAGTCTTTGGGCATTGGAACAGCCAGGAGCTCGGGAGACAGGGGGGATGGAACAAAAAGGAGGGGAGCTTTAACTTCACCCGAGCTTACCTCTTCCCTACCTCTGAGCTCGGGCAAGTTGTGGGTGGTAGTTTGGCGAGCTCGGTGGCGACGTCTTTGCTTCTTGGCGGGCTCCGCATTGGTGCTGCTCACCTCCATACTGTCAGGAATAGTTTGCGCAAGAAGCAGCTCGGGTTGCTGGTGATGGCTGCGGACAGAGGGGTTCTGCTTAGAGTCTACAGCTAGGATCTCGAACCGGTTCTTCAAAAGCGGGGCTTTGAACTTCGATTGCTGAGGTGACGTAGACCTGGCGAGTTGGGGTCCTCCCGACCTGACTGCCCGCGGCGAGACCGGAGTGGCTGGTCTTTCCTTTCTGCCTCGAGAGGAGGCTTGGCTCTTAGGGGGGTTCTGGGAAGCCTCTCCTTGGCGAGAAGGGCATTCATCCTGGCGGCGAGACCTAGCTTGTCGTGAGGCTGGGTTTCGAGGAGGGAAGCTGAGGTTGAAGCTGAGGCTGCTGAGGGAATTGCTGCTGATAGTGATACTGAGAGACTTGGTGCAACACTTGTTGTTGGTAGAGCTGGAACTGTTGAAACTGCTGAAACTGCTGAATCTGGGCCTGCATGGCCCGCATGAACTGCACCAGGTTGTCAAGTTGGCTCTGGCTTGTCGTCGGAGGGACAATAGTTGGTTCATCAAAGGTTGTCTCAACGGAGGGGGGAAGGGGAACACTCACAGGCGCCATTGCTCGTGGCACGTTCAGGCTAGGGACTTCGTCCACTGAAAGGGGAATGGTGAACTGCCCAATGCAGTTCACGGGGGCCTGGAGTTGTTCCCTGGCGATGTCCATCTCCATGCTACATCTGGCATTGCTTGAAGAAACCATGGGTGCTATGTTTTCAGAAAAGAAGGAACTGTGAAAGTTTAGAGGGAGGCTTTTAGAAGCGATTCCCAAAGACGGCGCCAAATGATGGTGCGCAATCCGGTCACTCCTAGATGGCACTTGCGTGGCTCCTGAAAGGTACCTGAGATGGAGAAGACGAGGGATTCCCGGGGGCTTACCCGGCGGGAACACTCTGATGCCTAAGTTAGAGTTCTGTGAAAGATGCAAAGAGAGGAAGAAAGCTAAGAGTGCAGATAGCGCGAGTATCAGAAAGTTACCTCTGTCCTTTGGGATTGGGCTACTTATAACAGAACTCTGTTGAATCAGGCCCACCTGCCTCTGACAGGGCAGGTACAACCGCCACTGTCGTCCTGCCGCAGCCGTTACAGCCAGGGCTAAGGTGGCACGTGTGAGGCCGTCCTTGTAGGGTACGTACCTATCAGGTGTAAGACACCTTCTAAAGGTGGCGGGCACGACACTGTCTAACGAGAGACGTGGTTGCAGTCTCCAGGTTTGTCGGGTACGATGGCCGGCAGGAGGCCTTCCTGTGATGTGCCAAACTACTCTTCTGCGAGCTACCCTGTACCGAGCTACCCTGCAAGTAGTGAGCTGCCTATGGCAAGCTACACCGAGCTGTCTGGCCCGAGGTGTCTCTACCTCGGGTGAGCCCTTCCCACCGAGTTGCGGTTGCACTTGTTGTGTTGTCACGCCGAGTCATCGCTTGAGCAAGGTCATGCCCACGTGTACCCGTGCTACGAGGTCAGGCCAAATCACCCTCCATCAATTATAACATTAAGTTAGTAACTGATTAAAATACATGATAATGTCAGAAGTTAAGAAAAAACAAGCTTTAAAAAAAAACTAAATTTGTCGATAAATTCCAAGTTTTTTGAGCGAATCAAAGCTCAAAGTAGTAGAACTTGTTCTGAAACTGTATGTTATCAATAAAATGTCCAAGATATTATCTTATCCAAGCTATTTGTCTTCATTATACCTTCGTTTTCATTGTTATCTATCATCATCTGACATACTACCATCAACATGAATGGCTTGGCAGTTCAATAAGAGTTCTTGTTCTCCATAATGAGATAGCATGAATCCTCTGTTCAGGCATTTGGTCCAACAATTCCCACAGGGGAGGATGATGGGAGAATGGAATATAAAACCACCTCCACAAGGAAACTCTAGATTGACCGAGGAAGAGCAAAAGATGGTTGTAGAGAAATTGAGAAAGAAAGTCTATAATCCACCTAGGAAAATTAAAACAAAGATTTACTATAGGCCCAATATCAACAATATTAAAACTTGGAAGAAAGATAAGGAAGATAATCAAGGTGAAGGGTGTGTGATCTGCTTAGAAAACTTTAATTAACCAGTTTGTTTGATAGTTGTAATGGTTTACACAGTCTACCAGATTTGTTTTATGGAAATGGAATGGGTTTTACAAGGTTCCAAAAATAAAGAACCTCGAATCAGGTATTAGATTATAATTTTACAAGGTTCCAATTTATCATTTTCATAAATGGGTTTTGAAAGCCATGTGGGAATCACTTCATTATACTTCCAATTGAATATATATATTCTCAAGTGTTTGAACAATTCATCATCGAAGAAAGGTTTCATCAAGTTGACATTAGAAACAGATTTATTTCTTGAAATCGTATGACGATTTTTTTTTGCTACATTCCAAATAAGATAACTTCCATTCAAACAGTTCAATTAATATTGACAACTGAAATTTAAGGATAAGGTTTTCAATAATAAGCAAGATGCCATGCAGGGCTTAAAAGCTATCTTACTTATTTCACATATAAAGAATTATTGTAGTCACTTCATTTAAAGATGACAACTTGATCTTTCAAACTAAAAGAAGAATTTGAATGGAATGATATCAATACATGATTTCCTCACAATGCATAAATGATGGATGCGATTGTTAGGCCATGCATCCATTATTGAGGTGTGCCCAATTAGTATTTTACAAGATAGACATAGACTAACAAGTGATGCTCAATGTTCAACCGACAATATTTTACTACTCAACTGCTAAGATATTGAGTAATATGATCAGACAAGTCCTTTCATTCTTATGCGCTTGTACAACTTTAGTATCTTCATTCAGATTGTGACAAGGTAGATGGTCATGGAAGTATGACAATTGATCAGATTAAAGACTTCATGAAGCTTAGGTACTATTGCCTAATGATCATATTTGTTGAGCTAAAAAGACAAATTACTGATGAGAGGCGAAAAAGATACAACTGAATAAATAAGTCTCTAGCTGATCTGCCTCCACATCAAGTTACTGATTGAAGTGGATTATGTCTTATAAATTGAATTGCAAAGGAAATGGGGAAGTGTAGTTGAACAAGGATCGAACATTGGTTAATCTGGCTTTAGATTACACTAAAGAACTAATGTAGTGTGTAGGGGTAGGACAAGATGATCATATTACACCTAAAATAACTAAATTTCCCTTTTTCTCGAGTGTTTCAGCACCATTGGCATATTATAAGAAAATTCCTATGATTTCCCTATATGAACTTGTGCTTTCCTTCTCTTGCCTACATGCTATATTCAGTTCACTCGCCATGCTCTCATTAGCTGAGTATTGGCCCTTCAACCTAAAATGCTTCTTTTTATAAGTCTTTTTTCTTGTTACTAAGTACTATGAATAAAGTCGTAATTCTCTCAACCTTCAACTACTCTTAAAAAACAAAAAGTTTACTGTGTAATTTAAAAAAAAAAAATCAAGATTAAAGTTCTAGTTTATTTGCTCCCTACTCTATAGATGACCTCTATCTTTTGTTTTTTTTTTTTGGTAATCTCTATAGATGACCTCTCTCAAGGCTGGAAAATGGTGGTGGATTCCTCAACTACTAGAACTGTGGTTTGGATGCAATGGGAACAGGCTAGCAATGATCTAATTAAACTAAACGTTGATGGTAATTGATATAAATTACAAGATTCAAAGTTAGGTCATTAGGGTTTTCAACAATAAATTCACCACACTATGCTTTGATTTTTTATTTGAAAAGTAAGATCCGGAGATGAAGATGACACAAATTCTGACTAGACGATAGGGGTAAATCAAGGGAGACCACCGCCCCATTAAGATAACACAGAGCATCACAGTTGATGGCTACAATAGTATGGGCAAGACCGTTCGTCAGGCGACTGATAGCCTGAAAATGAACTCTAGGGAGATTAGACGCCAGCGACCCATATTTAATAATTCAAGAACAAGGAACTAAAAGAACCCTAGAAATTTTAACACAGGAATTTTAAAACAGGAAAAATTTTAAACTACAAGTTAGAGGGAAAATTTTTCCAGATAATGATATTGAGAAAATGAAACAAAAAAAGAGAATCCAAAACTGAAAAACAAAAAACCAAAATCCACCAAATAGATTAATAAGATATGGAAATTATCTTAGTTTCAAGTATTCCAAGGACGTGGATAGGAGTATGATGAAGGGGATCTCAGAACGAGCGAGGTTCTGAAGTTTCGAACAAGAGGAAAACTAAAAAACAACAAAAAGAAAAAGAATACAGATCAGCATGTACTTGATAGATCAGATGGAAAACTAGACCAGTGAGGTTCAAGAAACCTCACCAACGACTTGATGCTCAAATCTACGTTCCTATATCTCAAATCTCCGACGACAAACAAATGCTCTGACGTTCGGACAGTGGCCGTCAACTTGATGCTCAGATCTCAGATGAACGCTTAGACTGAGAATGGAAAAAATAGTTGTTACTCTTCCATAGACTGGTGTGAGTTTTGGTGGACGAGGGTAAACCCTTCCCCTGTTTCCCTCGATCGACTTCGAGCATGATTTTTACTTTGAAAAAATCGAAGTAGTTTTCAGTCCCCAAATTGATATAAATTCGAACATATTTGCAATTTTACTTCGATTTTAGGGGTTTTTTATAATGTTTCCAAATGCTCGCAAATTCAACAGGATGCATATATGTGCTGAATCGGAATTTGCACCCCTTCCAAACGAAGCCTGATGGGAAAATGTTCGAAATACAAGGCTGCCATGTGCAATGTGCTATGAGAGTGGTGTGAGACGCGCTCTATGAGGAGCAAATCCGAAAACCACGGTTCAGTGATCATAATGCACTTTCTCAAGCAATATCTTCAGCAGAGGTTTAGCCCCGCTGAATCATTACAATGGTGATTCTAGAGAAATCATAGAAGCACCCCATATATACAATTCAACCATAATGCTGCTGTTTACAGGAAGTGCCTTCGCCCATGTAATTAGCATTTAGCAATGCTGGATCACCAGACTTCCAGAAACCTCGTACTTTGACTCATAGATATCAATGCAATGTTGTTTAACACTATATCTTCTGGCACATTTTATCGAACAACTTGCATATGAGATCTTGTGTCATCATAATAATGACAAATTCTCCCAGAAAAAAAAAAAAAAAAATCTTGATGCTAATAAAAATGACAGCAACTTGTTTGGATCGCTATGCATCAAATCATATTTGGTCAAGCATGCATTTTTCCATGAATATATAACATTACATAAAATTCTTGCTCATCCTTTAAGAACAACCTAGTAATTGAAAAGGTTCAGATGCAAAACAAACTCTGTGTCTGGACACAACTCAGCTTTTTTAAAGGGGCCAAACAGAATTCAACAGCAAATAGGGAAGACTTATATATTGAAAATTTGAAACCTCAGATTCAGATGTGAACAATGTTTCTTTGCTGCTCATAAGGGCCTAGTAAAAGTTTTATATTAGTTGGGGAAAATTCCCGATCAGTATCCTATATTTTGGCTTGAGTGAATTTGGTCTCCAAACTTTAAAATGTGACATTTTAGTACTCGAACTTTCAAATTGTGACAATCCAGTATTCGAACTTTCAAAATGTGACAATCCAGTATTTGCCATTAACCAGTCTGTTAATCAATTGTTAAGTGACATTTGAAAAGTCAAAAATGCTGTGAAAATGCCATTTAATTTTCTTCATCAATCATCCAAACATTGGCAATAAAATCAATAGTCCCAAACTCTAAATTCTTCTAAACAATCACCAACGCTTTTGAATAGAAGAGGCTACGATTTGGGACTGTTCAGTTTTTTGTCAATATTTGGATGGTTGGTAAAGAATTAAATGGCATTCGAAGGGCATTTTTTATTTTTCAAATGTCACTTCATGGCTGATTAATAGATTGGTTACGACAGGTACTAGATTGTCACATTTTGAAAGGACGGGTACTGAATTGTCATATTTTGAAAGTACAGATACTGAATTGTCACATTTTAAAGTTCATGGACCAAATTATCACTGGAGCTAAAGTACTGATAAAAAATTTTCCCTATTAATTGTTAACCTGACACAATCCTTATGGACCTTATCCCTGTTGCCCGTGAATAGCAAATACACTTTTACACTCTTCACTTAAACCAATTTTTTTGTTTTGCTTTTTTTTTTTGGGTAAGACTTCACTTCAACTAATTGTGACACAATCCTTATCCTAAACCTTTTTCTTTACGAAAGTCATTACCTTTGATCCTGAAGCCATTTTGAATTTTGATCAATTCAATTACTATTATTAAATTTGAAATTTCAACCATAACTGATAGTGATTAGTCAAGTATATACATTTTTCTAGTTGAAATGGCATTTATACATGATGTAATAATACATTTTCTACTTGAAATAGCATTAAATTCAATAGCCAATGTATTTACAAACTTCTAGAGGCTATAATTTTGTGCTTGGATGTACAATTTGGGTGATCTTTTTTTCTATTTTAAGTAACTTTTCAAGAATTGTGTCTCAAGGAACCTTGCCCAGCTATTTTTGCTAAAATAAAAAACTTTTTTGGCCTCAAACCACAATTTTTAGCATTATTTTACAAATAAAAAATTAAAACTAAATTTAAAAATATGAATTAAACAGAAAACAATACTTATTTTATGATAAGTTATATGTAAAATATAATTATACATTATTTTGTTCATTATACATGTGTCTTTCATGAAATATGCTGATGTGTCACATTTTGATCCATTCGATCCAAACTATCGAACCGATGACCCGTGACCCAGAGGAAAAAATGGTTTGGCCTCCTAATCAGTTTTTAAAGCATTGGTTCATGATCATCTAGCTTTCATTTCATTGAAACCTGAATTATATCATATCAAGGTTCAAAATATAGAAGTCCAAAAGATAAAAAAAGGATAGATATCATGATACACATGGATACAATGAAAAGTTCTGAATATGCATTGATTTGTTAGGGAACTCAGAAAAAAACTTTATATACATCAAAGACCTTAATTTAAGGCTCAAATTAGAATAAATAGGGTATAGATACATAAAAGTTATATATTTTAATGGTTTATATGAATTATGAATGATAGAAGAATTGAAATATGCATTTATATTTTAGGAAACAAAAGAGATCACACTATACAAAATTTATTTAATGAGATTAAATTTCACCCTTCATGAAGGTAAAAAAAAACCATTTTACTATAATACAAAACCAATTTCTGAAAATTTATTTTTGTCAGTTGAAACATGTCTAAAACATCCATGAAAAATGGCCAAGCTTCATTCCTTGCAAATTACTCTCAACTCTATGTTATCCAAGACGCATCAGGCATGGTAGACCTTTCATTACTTAAGATTTACAGGAGACATGTAAAACAAACATGTCGAAGTCCATCAGATGGAATAATTCCACTGAAACGTATTTTAGGCTTTTGAAATACCATTTTTGCCCATTGTTGAGACACTTGAAATGTTCTACCATGAAACAATATATTAATTCTACCATGAAACAAATGTTCTACCATGGAATAATTCCAGGTGCGACCTGGCGACCAGCAAGACGTGCTCACCGACAAATTCGGCATGCATATCCTAACACTTCCATGACCCTTGGAAGTTGGCCCATGTGCCGAACGATCCGGAGGGTGGTCAACGTGCATGGCGGTTACCTCCAGGAATCTCGAACCACTTAGACGACTTCGCAGAAATCTCGGATATGGTGCGTGAAGCCCATGCCAAACAATGCCTATATAAAGGCACCAACCCCAAGGGCAAGGAGAGAGACCAAATAAGCAAGACTCTAAAGAGAAAGGAAGCTCGTCACCTAACCTGCCCGACACCTCACAGGCAGCTCGGCACCTCCCAAGCAGTTCGCCACCAGGTAGCTCACCACCTAGTAGCTCATCAAGGTAGCTCACCACAAGGCAGTTCGCCACCAGGTAGCTCACCACCAAGCAGCTCATCAAGGTAGTTCACCACCAGGCAGTTCGCCACCAGGTAGCTCATCACCAGGCAGTTCGCCACTAGGTAGCTCGCCACCAGACAACTCGCCACTAGGGAGCTCCACTTCAGCCTTTGAGTCACAGGCCACTTGGGAGCAAACGTCACTGACGAGGTACTTAGCCAAAAGATTGATACATGACCAAAAATCGATTCATCAGGTACTAAATAGAAAGTATTGTTGTTGCTCCAAAAAACATCCTACCTGGTAACAACATTTTCAAACAAAAAAAAAACATCGTTTTTTCTCATATGATAAAATGGTGTTGTATCTGCAGAATCGATGCCAAACATATACTATGTGACCCGCATCTGGTGTCATCCTACCACACCAATCACATTTTTTAGGTATGGCAAATTTTCTCATTCTCTTATTCCCACAGAATCTATTTCAAATAGGGTGGAAATGAGGATGATTTTCACTTGTGGGGATGGGGATGGAAAAATCTGTCCCGTGACACTAATTGGTGTTTATATATTTCTTAGTTTCTTTCTCATGAACTAATTGGTGATTGTATTTGTTAGTTGAGATTTATGTTAAGTATTTGTGTTAATATCCTTAAAAATATGGTTGAATTGAATATGTTTGGATGCATTTGATCATGATTAAATATATTTAAATTTATTTTGAAATAAATATAAATTATAACTATTTTATTTTTAATTTTTTTTCTAGAATGAAATAAAAATAAAATATAAAGCAAATTTGACATCATAGAAAATCATTGAAAATGGAGATCCCCATAGGAATGGGGGTAGGAATGGCAACGGGGTGGGGCGCAAAAATCCCCATCGCCATCCCCGTCCCCGTCCCCGCTAACGGGGATAAGGTTATCCCTATCCCCATCCCCGAGGGGATTCCTATACCCGTGGGGGTCCCCATTCCCCGTGATTCTTTATAATGCTAACCATTTTGTTTTTGTTTTTATTTTATTTAAAAAATTAAAAATAAAATAATTAACATTTACAATCATATTAAAAAATATTCAAATATATTCAACCATATTTTTAAAAATATTAATACATAGATGTATGTTTACATATTTACATATATAACGTATGCATACATATATACATATACATTAGTGGGGATCCTGTGAAGCGGGGAGTGCTCTCCCCATCTCCACCCCTTTCCCGTTAACGGGGATGAAAATTTCTCCATCCCTATCCCTGCGGGGAAAATCATCCCCATCCTTACCCCATTTAGGGCGGATCCCCATGGGGATCGGGGAGATGAAAAAAATTGACATCATTAAATGAAGGTGAGAAAATCCCTATCTCCATTAGATGGGGATGAGAAGTGGCTCCCTGTCACTACCTCCACCCCACCCCACTTACTAATCCAAACTTATAGTTATAATAAATCCATAAAATGTAGAAGAAAATCTATGCTCCTGGAAATACATGATGACAGAAGAGCTGGATCAATCAACGCCATCAACCCCCCTCTGAACAAATGAATTTTGATGATTATTAAAAATCAAATGAATTTTGACATACACGACTTGATTGTTTACCTTTTTTTTGTATTAATCAATACCTGAATCGGGTCTTTACTTTTTCCATGAACAGTATAATATCATATCATTAACTAGGGAAAATATATGATACGAGAAAGATATGATATGGAAAGAGTTTTGACCAATCAAAATCCACTCATGAATTTTGATAAATAACACCTAATTTGCTATCACGTTTATGATTCCAATTTATTGGTCAGATGTTTTTCTGATATCATATTTTTTCCATATCATAGTTGAATATTTAACACATAACTCTTTTTCTTTCAAACAAAGTGAAATAATAACTGAACTCGAAGCCGCATTACGAATTTAATCATATCAGTTGATTTGCTACAAGTTTTTTTTCCAGTATCATACAGTTGAACCCTAAATAGAACACTTTTAACAATGTATATATTTGGTATAGCTTTCGTTTATTAAATAAATGTTTGTAGTTGATTTGTCTTCAAAACTGAGAAAAAATGATAAATGTTTTTTTAGTATTTGTTGACAGCTAGGCCCCACATTAGCAGAACAATAAATAAACACCTTTGTATTGGGGAAAATGTTAAAGTGAATCTTTCCCCAGTGGTTGACTTGCACATAAACCAAGACAAATATTTATAAGATAAATAAACATTCGAAATAACATGATGGGACAAATGCCTACATAACAATGACCTGGCTATTAGACAATTTATGCCCTTAGCTCCAATCAGATTGAAATGCAAATACATTTATTGTAAATGAATAAAAGTACATTATTGTTTCCTGCTGATATTGGTATGTTTCTGTGAAATTACCCCTTAAACTGGACACTTATGAGACTCGTGTTAGTTTAGAATGTTCTCAACCGTTTGATAGACTTAAGGAGTTTATCCTGTCAAGGCTAACACTGATGTGCTTCCAAAGTTGAGGCAACTTGTCTTAGTTGTTAGGGTTAAACCCAAAGCACATGAAATGTGTGTTTTGATGAAACATTGAACCCATACCATTTTCTAGTAATGCCCTGGACCTTGGATATTGATGGGCAAAACTAAAAAGTTACACATAATCCTTAGACTTAATTATGGTACTACACTAGGTGTTGGATTAGACTATTTTTGATATTACCAATCAGTGAGATCCATCAAGGGTCAAAACTTGGGTATGTTGGGGTAGTCTGAGAAATCACTTAAGTGGGTGATCATAATGATAGGATTGACCCCTTTGTCGAACAGAGTGATAGGGTTTACACTCTCTCTGATGGAAACCTGAACTGCTAGTAGTGAATTTCAATAGTATTTTGAATTTTAATTTTGCAAAATATATTTATGATATGTATATATTAATGTTTTATGAAAATGCATGCAAAAAGGTATTAATTCCCGGTGTAGACACCCCATTTTTGCACCCCCTTAGTCTTTCTACAACATTTTAAGCTTTAACCATGCTTTAGCTAACCTCATGGTTGACCTAGGATATTTTTGGAATTTTACAAAAGTTGGGGCCTCAAGAATCCAAAATCATAGGTACGTAGAGATCGAAAAACCAGACCCAATTATGCCAATATCATCTAAACCTGACACTATTTATCCCTTCATCTTTAGACCCAAAGCCGAAACCAATTCCGTTCATCTGATCGGAGTCATTTTGACCCTAAACCACATTTCATACCAAATCAGAAATCCAAAATTATAGGTACGTAGAGCTTGAAAATCTAGATCCAACAACACCAAGATCACCCAAATCCAACACTATTTACCCCTTTCATCCTAAGACCCGAAGCCGGAACCAATTCCGATCAGAGTCATTTTGAGCCTAATCTTTATTTCACATAAAATCCAAAATCCGAGACCATAGGTACGTAGAGCCTAAAAATCCGAATCCAACAACACCAAGATCACCCGAGTCCGACACTGTTTACCCCATCATCCTAAGACCCGAAGCTGGAACCGATTTCAATCGTCCAATCAGAGTTATTTTAATCCTAATCCTCATTTCACATCAAATCCAAAATCAAAGACTATAGGTACGCCCAAAAATCTGAATCCAACAATACCAAGATCACCCGAGTCCGACACCATTTACCCCATCATGCTAAGACCCGAAACCAAAACTAATTCCGATCATCCGATCGGAGTCATTTTAATCCTAATCCTCATTCCAGATAAAAACCAAAATCCGAGACCATAGGTATGTAGAGTCCAAAAATCCAAATCCAACGACACCAAGATCACCCGAATCCGACACCGCTTACCCCTTCATCTCAAGACCCGAAAACGGAACCGATTCCAATCGTCCGATCGGGATCATCTCTGGTCCTAAATACTAATCCCCATGAAATCTGAAATCCATCCTTATAAATTGATAGAGCTCGAAATTCTGAGTCCAACGGTACCAAGATCGTCCAATTCCGACAACGTTAGCCCCTCCATCTTGAGACCCGAAGCTAAACTCGATTCAGCCCCTCCGTTTAGAATCCTCTTTACAGTAACTTCCAACCTAGGGCATTCCACAACCCAAACTTCCTCTCAGCCTCTAGAAACATCTTAAAAATCTAAGATTTGACCAGCTATGGCTTCCAATCAATCAAGTCAATCACCTAAACTTGGAATATCCAGTTTAGGTAAATTGGTGAAATCTTTCACTCTTTGTCTTGATTGATTGAGAGAATCTCTCACAAAGCTGTCTTGACAGCCCATTCTCTCAATCAATTTCCCTCAAAAAACCATTCAAACATCAGCCATTAATCTCTCTTATCTTCCATCTTAGCCCTTCATTCCCCTCTCAAAAGAATCTATAAATACCACCCCTTTCTCATATCCAAGACACACAAGAAAGCTTAGAGCAATTACTCTATACTCACTAATATAGAGAATTCCCCCTTCACGTCCGAGAATTCTCCCATTCACATTCCCCACATCCTTCTATCCCACTACATCAATCTTAAGTCTAAAAACACCCTAGGTCAAGCCACATTGAAAAAGAAAGCCGAAGCATTCTTGAAGATTGAAGTTGTTGCAGAAATGTTGAAGGCGTCAAACATTCGTTTATTGGGCTACATGAACAACACTTTCTCATTCCTTGCGCCAAACATATCTGTTGTTAAATGCATCTCTCTTACGTCTGTATCGATCATATTCAAGGTGAGTTCACGATCTTGGGTTGATTTGTTTGATCTGCTCATTATTGGTAGTAATTGTTAAGGATTTATTTTGTCGGCTTGATCAAATAGTCGTATGTTTTTTCAAGATTTCTGCAACATCTTCGTTATTAGTTTGACCGATGATGGATTGTTTTCACTAGTTGCTATTTATTTTTTTAATGATAATCAAATTTCTCAAGTCATCAATTCACGTCACGAAGGTTGCTTAGATTTCATCAATAATTACTTAGCCTACGGTTGATTTTCAAATCTGTAGCATAAGTTTTATGATTGTGATTATTATTAGTCTCAAGTGTTAAAAATGGCTTAATTAATTGATTTGTTTATAATACGGGCATGCATGCATATGTTCAATTATTATAGTTCTCATGTGGTTAACCGATTGTTTATATCTTTTCCACCATTCCCATTATATGCATTAATTAGGTCTGGCCTCCTTTAACATTTACTCCGTTTAAATTTTTTTATTGCTCTCAGCACTTTTACTTTAATACACTTGTTAGTTTTTAGGCTAGATCATTTGTTTACGTATCTATCGATCTTTTCTTTTTATTTTTTTTTTCAGCATACAAGGTTGGAAATATCTTTAGGAATTTTCCATTAAGATTTGATAGATCACGTTCTTAAAGGTTGCATTTAGAAATTTTTTATAAATAGGAAATTTTAGTAGATAGGTTTGTGTTTCTAGTTTGCTAGTCATTTAATCCTCTAACTAGTATTATCTTTCTATTTTGAGTTTTCTTCTTGAGTATATTTAATTCATGGATTTTCTACATCTTTCACAGAATCGCTAATCTCCTAGTTTTCATAGCTCCATTTCCTATTTTGTTTATTAATAAATTTAGTTTCATGTAATACTAGATCTTTTTCTCTTACTTGTGTTATGTTTGCTAATTTGAGTTAGTCCTCTTTAGAAATTTTCTTTTTTAATGCCCAAAACATTATAAAACTAACCTTGGAATATTAGTGAAGTAGAGGCCGGTTCAATCGGGCGTGTGTGGGGTCCCTAACACCTTCCCACATCGTACCTTGGTCCCTAGACTCTAAGAATCTCATCCCCATTGGATAACGAGTCACCAAGAAACTCTTGAAAAATCTTGGGTTTTCCTAAATTCCCAATTCCAAAAATTTAGGTGGCAACTCCAAAATCCATACCCAAATCCGTCCCTCCCTCCAGGTCGAGAAGCCACATCCAGGATCCATCCGAGTGGAGAATGTAACACTGCACCTTGTAGACAGGGGTGATTTCCTTCCCTATCGGGTAGTATTTGATCATTATGGATCGAGATGTTAAATATAAGAAACCATTAATGGTTGATTACCTAATGGGATTTATCTCTAATTAGTGTCTAGATCTGATTTAGATATGAATTATTTCCTAATTAAATTAGGAAATTTCTGGTCCAAGATAGCTTCGTATTTTTGCAATTTCCGGTTCTCTTTGCACCCTTTTGTCTCCTAGTTTTTTTCTAGTTCGACACCAGCTATCTGAGACTGATTTAGATCAGTTTTCCTTTGATTTTTGCAAGAAAAAATTCAAGAAATATCAGGCTCCTCATCCTTAGTTCGATCCAAGCAATTGGATCTCAGTTTTGTTGAAAACTATGTTGCTAAATCAGCTACACCTATACATTGCGCCATCTTTAGTGGAGGTTGGTTTTATGACTGATTTGGGTGTGAAATTCCACATTGGGATCTGTGTTTGTGGTATTCATATTAAGTATAAATCTCCCTCTTTTCTTTGGTTTCAAATCTGTCTGATTCAGTGCAAGACTGATCCTAAAAAATGTAATTTTTTAAAACATAAAGAATTCGATTCGTAGAAAGATTAGGAAATTTTGAAATTTCACCCAACCATTTAGCATGGCTCATAGGGATATAGTTTTTGTTCGGATTGGATTTGAACTATCACACTATCAGCCCTAGCCATTTATTTCTAAGTATTTGCTATTTATTTGTTGATTTAATTATGAATCATAACTAAGAATTTCATATCATTACCTATGAATTGATGCATGTTTTGGACACCAAACCCTAGGCCGATCTAACCTAGTTTTGGTCCAATCTTGTTGGGCCGACACTACGGTTCTTTAGGGCCTGATCACAACCCCTTAGATCATTGTTTAAGTGACCCAAAATGGATTTTAGGCTAAGGGTTTGATGGCCCATTGCATGGACCAATTCGGCCCATACTTGAAAACCCTTTATGTTAGATTGAAGTAAGATTAGCCCATTTCAGTATAGACTACTATATGAGTTGAACTACTTTTTGTAGTTTAGCTCATATACCAAGACAAAATTATTAGATAATTCGGTCCATTGGTGGGTTGATCATGTGTTAATCTAAATGGATATGGGGTTTAGAAATTTTAAATTGATATGAATCAAAATTGTATACATGTATGTAATTTGTTGAATGGATGTGATTTTTTAATGGGCCATAAGTTCTTGGCCCATGTATTGACTTATGTTGCTCTCCACGATCATCATGGTTGAATACACATCATTGCCATGAAGCCCATGGATCATTGTATGATCTCCTTTTGTAATGGACCTCCTCGACAACTTCCTCCCCAAGAGGAACCTCACGAGAATCCTATTCCATTAAGAACCCATTTGAATTTGACTTTATGAAAGTCAGTGGGAGCCACTATGGTATGACCTAAATTTGACCAAGAGACTGATATACATGCTCCCTCATGATTAATATAAGTGTAATGAGATAGGGAATATCATAAAATGATATCTCTAAAGACTTTCCGTCATTAGCATGAAAATGAGCTGAATTGGTGGGTGGAGATGCACCATAAAATTGGGCTATCCATTTCACTGAGACAGTCGGTGGGATTGCTTCATGAGATGATAAGGGCATCATAGACTAGTGGGATGGGCCTATCCTAAAGTGGAAGATTCTTCCACAGCACCTTGGGGCTCTCGATATGATGGGTCTGCACTTACCAGTTATAAAGGTTTAACTTAAAATGGCAATGAACCTTGTTTGATGGAGGCCAAAGGGAAAGTTTGTTAGATGGGTGGATGTGTGATCATTCGTAGAAAGTGATGGGATTATGCAGCTGAAACAGTTGACCTCATGCACCAATGTGATTTCCCACATTTCCAAGGACATGAATTATGTCGTCATTACTGAGGTAAAAGGAAAATCTCAAAAATGAAAAAATGGAAATGGAACATAGATAAAAGTCCATTCTATGAAAGATAACATGAAACAATATTAAGGTCGTTGACTAATTAATCGTGCATTTTATAAAAAATGGCACACAGACAGTTCTCTAAATTGTTAGACGACAACAAACTCAAGGGACCCAACTATGTGGATTGGATACACAACCTTAACTTATTGCTCATGTCCGAGAAATTGGATAACGTTACTAGTAACAAGTACTGGAAGAGGAACTGTCATCAATATCTAGAAACCCTTAGGAAGAAGAAAGACGATAATTTCAAAACACAAGTCATAGAGACCAATCTGTTGGTCACTTTTGCATTCTGATGTATTGAGTCTAGGGCTTCTACATATGCATATAACACATTGTAGGGGTTAAAGGAAAGGAGAAAATTGAATAATGACAAGGTTGTGCTTTATTTGGGGACGACTACAACTGTTGTAGCTACTACTATAAGAACAGTAGATTTAATTTTTAGAAAAAGAATTGTCTTTATGCACCTTTACTTAGAAGAAATCTAATTAAGTTTCTAAGTTTTGTAAGAATGGTTATTCTATTTTATTCAAAAATAATTTTATAATTAAATTAAATAACAAATTCCTTATTCAGTGAACCCCTGGGCACATCACTATGGGTTCAATATGAGATAAACATTTACACTTAAAGATCATTGAATTCAACTATTATATGAAGATCCAAGGGTAAGGGATTTAAGTAAAATAAAGCCCATCAGATAATCAGCCCTTAATGGTCTCTTACACTTAACATCTCGGCCCATAGTGATCAAACATTACCTAAAAGGGAATGACCTCTCCTCTGGCTACAAGATACAATGTCACACTCTCCACTCAGATGGATCCCAAGAATTAAAACCTTTTTGCAAGCATTTTCTGTTGATATATAAATTATGGGCCCAAGAACTGAAATAAATAGGGCTCAATATGACATTGAATAAAAATGAGTTATTGGGCCCACTAAGAAAAATAACAAAATTGGGACCAACAAAGATGTTGGATGAGACCCAATGTGAAGTTTAATTAGAAAATAGACCCCTATTGTATTCCCCCCCCCCCCACCCCTCGAAAAAAACAAAGAATTGAGTGGGCTCACTACAAATCAAATTCTAATAGGTGGGTAGATTGACTAAATCTTGATTTGGGATTTAGTGAATCCCATTTAAAAGGCAATCGGTTGCTTTTAAGGATTAAATGATTAACCAAAAAAAAAGAAAATGATGATTGGTCAATGAGCTTAATGATGCATGCGCTCAACCCCTTTGCCAAGTGGTATGTTAAATCCAATCTATGAATTTAATTACATTTAAATGGGATCAAAGCTGGTCAAATTCAAATTTGAATTCAAATTCTTAGGCTGATTCATCTAAGGGGATGCATTATAAATAAATAAAGGTATAAGAGCAAAGCCCTCTTGGAAGCTCTCGCCCCCGCCCCCTTCCTTTGGCTTTGGCTTTTCAAATCTTCTCCCTTGGCCCCCTTTCTTTTGGCAAAAAACAGAAGGAAAAGCTGCACCAAAATCAAGATTGCAGCCCTCAAAACTGTTGCAACTAAAATCCTTCAACAATCAAAGATACATCTCCTCTCCTTTGGCTCTCCCCCATGGAGCTCCCTCTTTTGTCTCTTCCTCCTTTAGCTTCTCCTTTAGTTTCTCCTTCAGTTCCTTCCTAGAAACATTTCTTGCAAGAAGAAGAAGAAGGCTTCATTGAATGAGCTATTCCTATTCCAAGTTGTTGTAGCTTCCATGTTGAAATTGGTGCAATCAAGATGCTTACGATTAAATTGTTGCAACTTTCAACTCAAAAATTCAAGTCATCAAGCTATTGCTACAAGAAGGCTTTCATCAAAATACAACAATCGAAGGATCTCCTACAACTAAAGGTTAGTGTTGCGATTCAAACTCAAATCAACAATTGATTGTGAACAAAAGATTTGTTTACATATAGTTGATCATTGCAAGTTCCTTTTACAATTACAAGTTGTCAAGCTTTTCGGATCGTGTCCATGACAAGCTACAAATACAAGTTCAGGTTGTGTTCGTGACAAGAGAATCAGAGGGTTTTCTTTGCAAAAAAAAAGTTTGTATCCCACTTACACTTTTCAAAAAAAATTAAATTTCTTTGAATTTTTCTGCATTTTTGTGTGCTCCAAATTTACACACGAAATTTGTGTTGACAAATTTCTGACACGCCCAATGGGACATCTCTTTCCTCTCATCTCTCAAGTCGGCACATCAAGTTTTTCCAAGCAGTTTGGACACATGGCTCCTAAGAAAGTCGTTTCTAGTGTGACCGGCAACAAGGAAAATGCAACTTATAGTACAAATTCATCTAGTTCAAGTGCTTTGCCAAATTCTAAGTATGAGAAATAAACCACTTGTCTCATGATGAGGTCCAAGAATTCACAATTGGTTGCATCTCTTGCTCCCTGTACAACTCTAGGAGTCCCTTCAAAAATCCGAAACACTAAAATAGAACCTTTAAGGATACCGATGGTGAAGGACGCTATTAAGGAAGGGATAGCTCCGAGAAAAGAGTTGATCACAACAAATCCACTTGAGCATCCAAGTGGACAAATACCCATGTCGGACGCAGAATTTAGTACCGACTCAAGGTCCGACTCTCATCCCAACTCCCTTAAGACTGGAGGGTCCGATTACATACAAACACACTCCTACACTTCATTAGCACCCATTATGATGGCGGGAGCTACTACAGTGGAAGAACAACTTGCTGCAATGGCTACAACTATTGCTAACTTAATAAAAACGGTAGAAGAAGACCTTCAAATTGCTTCTCTCATGAACCAAATGGAACAAATGCAAAGAACATCCAACTAGGGGCCTTCACACCCACCGGGGTTCACCCCACAAGTAAACCCTCCCCGAGAGGAGTTGCTGAAACGTACTAATGTACAAGATGCCCAAAATGCCTTAGTTGCATCCCTCTTCGTACAACAACTCCAAGACACGATAGTTGACACGATATGTGCTTAGTATAGAGGTGTCTCACAATCATCCCCGGTGTATACTAAGCTATACACTGAGTGCATTGATCATATGCTTATGCCATTAGGGTACCAACCTCTGAAGGTTCAACAATTTGACAAGAAAGGTAACCCTACGCAACATATTACGCACTTCATAGAGACATGCAATAATGCCGGAAATTTTGGGGATTTGATGGTAAACAATTTGTACGATCTCTATGAGAAAATGCTTTTGATCGGTACATTGACCTCCCTTCTAGATCAATCGATAGTTGGGATCAATTAGAAAGAGAGTTCTTGGATCGCTTCTACAGTACTCGATGTACTGTAAGTATGTAAGAACTCACTACCACAAAACAAAGAAAAGATGAACCTATCATTGACTATATCGACAAGTGGAGAAATCTCTATCTTAATTGTTGAGACAAACTCTCAAAGACAATGACAGCGAGGATGTACCCAACAATTAAAAGTTGGATACCCAACAATTGGGCAATTAAAAGGGTATCCAACTGTAAGTATGTAAGAATTCTGTCAGCGAGGATGTACCCATTCCCCAACTCAGACATCCCAAAAATGTTGGATACCCTTTTAATCAAAAAGCTTATAAAACTCCCTGATTGTAAACTTCCAAAAGAAGAAGGCTAGATTGACCATCCAAGGTACTGTCATTACCATTGAGTAATCAGTCACCTGCTTGAAAAATGTTTTGTCGTCAAAGACAAAATAATGCAATTGGCTAAGTTAAGAGTTATTGAACTAGATCAGAGTGAGGACATAACTGCCACCAACATGACAACCGTCACATTCGGATCCCTTGAACCTAAAGCTCTTCAATGCCCTTACCATCCTTTCATCTATAAATTTGCATTGGAGGCATCACTAAATCAAACCAAAATCCCTACTGACCATTCTACTTGTGACCATACACTGGGGGCATTACTAAATCGAGCACAAGCAAATATCTTAAGTCTTAAGGAAATTCCCTTACCCCAGTCCATTACATCACTCTCAAAAGATGATTGGACTATCATTATACATCGAGAGAGTCATGTGACACAGCAATCCACTTTACCTTGTGGACAATCAAAGCAAATTAAAAGGAATATTCGATCACAGAAACCCCCTAAAAGCAAGAAAAGACAAGACAAGAACACAACTACCCAATTCCTCAACTTCCAATTACTCTACAAGAGTACATACAAAAGAAATTCTTTTCTAGAGGATGTATAGTTGTGCATATAATCATATGTTACGTGAAATGAAAATGAGTCAAATTTTTCTCCTAGATATGAGCTTAAACCATCTGTGCTCCTAGATATAAGCCTAAACTATCTATGCTCTCAGATACGAGCTTAAACTATCTATTAGAAAAAAAACTCACTCAATGCATTCCTGGATATGAACCTAAACTATCTATGCTCCCAGATACGAGCTTAAATAATCTATTAGAAAAAAAAAACTCACTCAATGCCCTCTTGGATATGAGCTTAAATTATCTGTGCTCTCGGATACGAACATAAATTAACACGAGTCTCATAAATGTCTAGTTTAAGAGGTAATTTCACAGAAACATACCAATATCAACATAAAATAATAATGGACTTTTATTCATTTATGATAAATGTATATGTACAACAATTTGATTGGAGCTAAGGGCATATAGTGTCTAACAACTCCCACTTGCACTTAGGTCCAATCAGGTACAAGCCTCAGTCCCATATTGTCCACATGTTTCTCAAACACTTTCTGTGTCAATGGCTTAGTCAATGGGTCTGTCACATTTTTTGCTGATGCTACCATTTGAATCTGGATGTCTCATTTACCAATAATCTCTCATAGAAACAATGTTGCCATACAACAGTGGAATGGGTGATGTGGTATGACTCCAAATTCTTAGATGAATTTCCTCATCCATATTACTTATTTGGAAGCATCACTTACATCAATGTGCTTGGCCTTGATCGTGGACTAGTTTTCCTACTACACAGGATTCCAAAGTATCCAGATATAGACTTTCTATCATCTAGTTCGGGCTAGAAGTCAATATCTGTATACCCGATCATCTATAGTGAACTACCATTGAAGACAAGACAATAGTCTTTGGTTCTTTGTAGGTATTCTAGTATGTTCATCATGATAGTCTACTATTCTTATCCTGGGTTGGATTGATATCTACTTACAACACTGATGGCCTAAGCAATGTCTAACCGAGTGCACAACATAGCATACATGATGCTCCCTACGGCTGAGGCATAGAGGACCTCTCTCATGTCCTCTATCTCCTCAAGGGTCATAGGTGACATTCCTTTGGAGAGAGTGACTCCATGCCTAAAAGGAACGAACATTTTCTTGGAGTTTTGCATGTTGTATCTGTTGACGATCTTGTCAATGTAAGTAGATTGGGATAATTCAATTATCCTCTTTGATCTATTTCTATAGAGTCGAAGTCCCAATATATAAGAGTCTTCTCCAAAATCTTTCATGGAGAATTGCTGCGAAAGCCATACTTCACCATAGTTAACATTACTACATCATTCCCAATGAGTAGAATGTCGTTTACATATAGAATCATAAACTTAACATATCTCCTACTATCTTTTTATAAACATAGGGTTCATTCAGATTCTACTTAAAATCACATTGTTTGACTATTGAGCTAAATTGGATGTTCCAACTTTTGCAAGCATGGACACAGGTGAGAATGTCTCCTCATAATCAACTCATTTCTAAGTGTAACATTTCGCTACAAGTCGAGCTTTATAGGTCTCAACTTTTCCATCAGGGCCCTTCTTCCTCTTGTATATTTATTTGTAACCAATTGCTTTTACCCCAAGAGCAAGTCTATGAGAGTCCAGACTCTATTGGTTTTCATCGAGTCCATCTCAACTTTCATGACATCTACCCACTTTAAAGAGTCTATGTCCATCATAGCTTCCGTATAAGTCATGGGATCTTCCTCAATGTCCGTAACTTCCACCAAGTAACTTTCTTGATCATAACCATAACGTACTAGAGGTCTAGAAACTTGGGTAGATCTTCTAAACTGGATATTATTATTTTCAAGTGTCTTACACTTGATTTCTTATTGGTCCATAGCTTGTAAATTGTAGTTTTCAATGCATACCCCCAAAAGAATATGGGTAACTCTGAATGGACGAGGAGTGATCAGACCATATCTAATACAATCTGATTTCTTCTCTCTAATACACTATTTAATTGTGGTGTAATAGGATGAGACAATTGTGATATAATCTCATTGTCTTTTAAGTAGTCCCTGAATTCGTTAAAGAGACATTCACCTCCTCGATTTGATTGAAGGGCTTTGATCTGTCTCCTAACTGTTTCTCGACTTCTTGTCTAAACTTCTTGAATTTTTCAAAGGATTCAAACTTATGTCTCATTAGGTACATGTAAACATACCAAGAATAATCGTTAGTGAAAGTTATAAAATAACAGTGTTGCTTCCCTGTCCTAACATTCATGGGACCACGTACATTAGTATGTTTTAGGTCAAGTGTGCATGTAGTTCTTTCAGACTTACCTGTAAATTGCCTTTTTGCCATCTTGCTTTGGAGGCAAATCTCACAAGTTAGTAGGTCTTTCACAGTGAGAAAATCTAAAAGACCATCTTTCATCAATATTGTGATATGTTCTATATTAATATGGCCAAGTCGATAATGCCCCAAGCACGTGGGATTAACTGTATCACATATTCTTTTCTTAGGGATGTGCTCCGATATGATTTCGGTCACATTTGTTTCTAGAGAATGATGGAAAACATACAAACCATTCCTAAGTTGTCTGTGAGTAAGGAATTTGCTATTCAATTTAATTGTAATCTTATTACTAAATAAAATAGATTAACCATCCTTCTATGTTCCATTTCCATTTGTTCATTTTGAGATTTACCTCCTATCTCAGTGACGAGGACATAGTTCGTCTCCCTAATGTGGGAAATCACATAGGTGCATGGGGCCAACTGTTCCAGCTGCATAACCCCATCACTTTCTATGAAGGATCACATACCCATCCATCCAATGAGTTTTCCCTTCGGTCATCCATATGATGGATCCTAACCCTTCCAACACTAGCAACGTTTATCAAATAAACGGAAAACATACCAAATAGGGGTGAGCAAAAAAAAACCGAAAAACCAAACCAATTGAAACCGAACCAAAAATTTAGCTAACCAAACCGGTTGGTTCAGTTTTGGTTCAATATTAAAAAAAACTGAAGGTACTAATTCGGTTTCGGTTAACCAAAATAGAAAACCAGCGGTTAACTGAACCAACTAGTCTACATATATTTATATATATTTTATATATACATTATAAATTAATAAATATGCAGTATATATAATTATATATTTATAATATATAATATATTATTTATTATTTAAAATATAATATTATATATATATATATATATATATTTCTAGTATTTCATTATATATTTATTTATTTATTTTATAATAAATATTATAAATAATAAAAAGCAAAAAATCGACAAATTAAACCAACGGTTAACCAAACTGGTCAACCAGTTAATCGATCAACTTCGGTTACCAATTTTCCAAAAACTAGTAACCCCAATTCGATTTCAAAAATTAGCCCACAATTCAGTTAGCCGTGAGCACCCCTACCAAACACCATGAATATTATTTACAAGGGCTGCAAATCAAGTTTTAAACCCAAAAAAGAGAGTTTTTAGGTTTCATCTTCCATGAGAATTTAACCAACTCGTGCCCTTATTCCTGCTACTGGGTCTTTGATTGACAGTTTGACCATCTCTTAAGTCATTCATGTAAATCCCGATTTCAAAAGCTAGCCCATCAAACCGTCAATACCCTATCAAACACCATGAATATTATTATTTATGAGGGCTATAAATCAAGTTCTAACCCATAAAAGATTTTTGGGAGAATGATGATTCAGCCCAGGGTTAAAATTTATAGGCTCAAAATCATTTGAGGTAGATACTAACTCGCAATTGATGCCAATTTACAAGTAGGTATTGATATATAGAATATAAATTTTTGACCTTTTAAACTGGCATGTCCGCACTTCGAAGATTTTTTAGTTTTATCTTCCATGAGAATTTGACCGACTCGTGCCCTTATTCCTCCTACAGGGTCTTTGATTGACAGTTTGATCATCTCTTAGGTCATTTGCGTAAATCCAAAAGATTCACGACTCCCTTTTTCCAGCTTTTCCCGAACTCGTCAACCTCAAACTCCTAAGTCCCATCTTCCAAGCCATTTCATCAGTGATCAGGTCTATGTCATTTCTTCCATTTGATACTCCGTCTATAAACGAAAATAATTAAGAAACGTCAGGTCTCATGTCGATGCCTCCGACCTAATAATATCCAGCACTCAGAACCTCTAGCATTTTACCTTTGCCCATATCGGCCCACTTAGCTATGTCTCAATGTGGAGCCCACTATCACGTCTGTCCGCCAGTCCAACCGGCAACCGGAACTGATTATCTGAACTGAACCAACTCCAATTATCCATCCAACCACATGAAATGAATCAAACCCACGTTAATAGTGGTACCCACCATCCAGCTATGCAGCTCGTTCTTTTCTTGCTTGCTGCTTCCGGTGAAAAGACAATCAAATATTTATTTTTCGGTGTGATATAATAAAAAAATTATGTGTTCATTTTTTTTTAAATTATGCTTATGGTTTAACTATTTAACTAATTTGTATCCTTATTATTATTTTTGATAATTGTTTAAAATCTTCTTTATTATTAATTTTCTATCATATATATGACGTTATGTGATTGATATTTTCATAAAATACCCTTTTTAGAATTTGGATGGTTGTCTTCCTTGTATTTCAGACAGTGATAAAGTTCTCATAGCACATCCAAACTGACGAATAACTTCTTAGGTCTCGATTTAAGCAAGGAGCCAAAACAAACGATTATTCAAACTTGTCCTGATGACCACACCAAATCAAGGAAGAAGAGTGACGAATTAACATGTCTTCTCAGAGTTCCATTGAGAATTCCAATTCCAAGAACAAGACTATGATAGCATGGGGGGAATGCTCATGTGGATGATATGGATATGCCGGAGTTGGAATCATCCTTACCGTCCCCATTTTGGGGTTATCCAGTAAACCTAAACCAAGAGACTTGCTTCAAATTCTTGCAAATGAATTGAACCTGGTGGTAGGATGCTCATCTAGCATGACTTGGAATTCAGAGATATAGAATCTATAAAAGAATAATTTTGCACATCAGTAAGAATGAGAGGTTTTGAGATTGTACTTTCATCCACAGAAGCCAAATTTTAGAATAGCATAGTATAAGAACTATGATATTCCTTATGTTGATTAAACGTCAAATTCATTTACTGGAAATGGCATACACATTTCTGTGGGCCGTGACGTATGTACTCAGAGCAGCTTCGCAGTTCGCACATTCTCCCCTGCTCCAATCTGCCCCTGTTCTCTTCCAATTTTCAACCTCCCCCATCCTCACTTTTCTTTTCTCATTTTCTGGTAGGTGGTCCCCCAATCAGGTCCACACAGCTTCGGATTGTTCACGTTCTATGTCCCTACTTGACTATGGATTTCAGAATTCAGATAGGTGGGTCTAAATCTTTCATCTCCATTTAATATGACTTATGGGATCAAGTCGATTGTACAGGAGTGGCTGAAACAAATGAATAGATATTGCAGCCTGTACCACCGCTTTCCATTGTTACCTGAATACTGACCATTTTCTGATTGTCATTTGCAGTCTTATTTGCCTTTACTTCATTTTCCCGATCTCAATTTTTAACATTTGAGTTTTATTTTGAAAAATTGAAGAATAATGAAGGATAAATTCAATATTTTATTTTTTTTTCTATTAATACTTAATAATGATGTCATAACAAATTATAAATAATAAAAATAGAATCAATCAATTAGCTAAACCATAAGGATATTTAAAAAAAAATGTCCAAAATTTATTTATAAGGATAATCTTGTCATTTTCAAAAAGGGCTTCTCGTGGGCTGAGGTTTATCGGAAACTGGATGTACCCAAATCACCAACTTCATTTTATATTTATTTCCAGCCTTCGGGGGAATTTTGGAGTCTTCTGATCTCTATCTTGAAAATATCTTTCAAACTCGCCAAACTCCAAACTCAACCCCAACTCCCAGATATTTTTCCCCCACCACGGCCCCAAAAGGAAGAAAAAGGGAAAAAGAAAGCAAAGAGGAGGGACAAAAGAATATCATCGAACCACCACTTTTATTTATAACCCCGAAAATCCCCCAAAACTAGCTCTCTGCATTAATAGCCACCTCCTCTCCTCTTCTTCTCTAGATCTCTGTCCAGCGGTTTTCCGGTGTCGAATGTCGATGGATTTGAAGGAGACCGGTGATCACGCCGGGTTTTGGACCAACGAGAAGCACGTCAAATTCCTTAATTCCATTGAAGCGGCCTTCGTTCAAACCATGCTTGAAAATGGTGGCTGCTCCCTGTTAATGTATGCCACTGATCTTCGTCTTCCCCTCGACCGCTACCTCCCCGACAGCTCTGAGTCGACTCGCGATCTAGAAAGCAAGAAAAAGACAAGGAAACCTGTGCATTTCCACCATGGTATATGTTTTTCCTTATCTTTTCTGCCCTCCTTTACCTTGGCACCCTCGAATGTATTACTGAAAGCTTTTGCACTTCCTCCATCATGTACCGGAACTCCGACTCCACTTCCGGTGTATGTTAGCCGGAGGTCGGAGCCAGATGAACGAAGACATTAACTTGAATAACCAATATGCCCTAGAGATATTTGTGTAATGAACCGACCCTTCTTGTTCTTCTCTTTTCGCCATTATTTTTGAATCTGGAGGATGAAATGCTGTTTGACTTCTCTTTGTGTAGATCTTGCTCAACCAAATATCACGAACGTTGTTAGCTCGGACGTGAATGCTCAAAGAAGGTCATCACAACCGTACGATGCATCTCAAGATCAGGTTAGTAAATAGCAAGTAATGTGTAATACTCTCCAACGTAGGCCGTTCTGTACTCTATCATTTTGATTCGCACAAGATTAGCTTAGGAATAGGACTCGTGTATATCGTACGTACAGCAAGTATCTCTGGCTTCCACGTGTCCCGACTGACCACCCAACTCATTAGATCAGATCACGATCAGATTCAGTGAGCTATAATTCCCCGATTCACCTTCCAACTGGCATGAAAAATAATTATTTTATAAAATAATTAAAATAAGATAACTTTTGGAAAAAAATATCGAAAAAGGGCATTCGCACTGTTCATGGTCCTCCTCTTTCTCTGCCTGTATTCATGCCAGCCGTTTCAACGGGTAAACGACAGCCCGCGTTGGCTTCTGCAAACCCAGCACCTAGGCCGTCGTCTCCAGACGCCAGACCGGTATTGCCTGCATTAGTGACGCCAGACTGGTGTTGCCTGCGTTTCTACCACTGCCTCTTCTGTTACTATCACCCAGCTGCTGCTGATTATCGCCGGTACCGATCATCTTGCTTTCTTATCGATCAGACGGCGTAGATAGAAAAAGGAACAAACGAGCCTGCTCTTTGGTCTTGTCCACTCCGACCATGGCCGAGTCGGAAATGTTTGAGACAGTATCCGTCATGGCTGGCATGAATACAGGAAGAATAAGAGGAAGACGATGAAGCCAACGCGGGCTGGCGTCTGGAGACGACGGCCTAGGTGCTGGATTTGCAGGGAATGAAGCCAACACGGGCTGCCCTTTACCCGTTGAAATGGCTAGCATGAATACAGGCAGAGAGAGGGGAAGACAATGAACAGTGCGAATGCCCTTTTATGATATTTTTCCCAAAAAGTAATTATTACTTTTTATTGATATTCAGAGCAAAAAACTGCCCTTATATTATTGTGAGTACAACTGTGAAATATCTACGGACCTCTCCTCTCTTCTCTCTCTTTTGAGTCTTGCGGCAGCGTTGAACGTTGATTCGATATTTTCTTCGAAAAAAAGTTTAGCTTACGTGTCTTTTATAAATACAGGTGGTCCCACAGATTGGAGATAGAAAAGGTGATAAGGTTGTTGCTACTTGAGAGTGGAGACTGCAGAACCAAATGCGTTGCTGTTTTGGGAAAGATCCTACGAAACCGGGAGAGAAGTCTATTGGACTAGTATTTGATGGTTTAATTATTAATGATTTATATTAGGAAAAAAAAACCCTAGATTTCTTTTCTTTTCTTTTCTTTTTGGTTATTTTTCATTTTCTTTGTGATTTCTTCTATGGTGCTTTTTTGTTGTAAATAAATTATTTAATTAATCTAGATTCCTTTTTGTTATGTTATTATCACTACGAAATGAAGATAAGGAGATTAGGTTATTTTTAAGCATATATTGATGTTGCATGATCATGAATTTTTTTTTTTTGGTATGGAATCATCGCCTTTTGCCTCCACAATTCTTTCTTAAAGGTATGGTGGTGGGACCCGATAGTGGGCTCGTTGCTTCTGTACTACCCAGACTAAATACCAACCGAGACACCACTCAGTTGGCCTTTTCAGCAATATCAATAAATACACGTGTAATCATATGAAGCTATCCATATATTTTGTATTTATACGTGTACACATTTATTTGACAAAGAAAAAGAGGGATCGAGGTGGTGGGGCCCTAAAATAAATGTGATATTTGGGGTGTGGTGATATTTATTTGGTACTAGTGGAGACCCGTGCGATGCACATGTTTTGTTAAAAGAACTGAGGCAAAATGAGTTAGGGGTGTAAGTGTGTAATTTGTGTAGGCCTAATCTAAGCTTGATCCAATTCAATCAAAGATTTTGCATAGGTTGGGCTTGAATTTTCAACTTAAAGCTGGGTTCAGACCAAAAAATTCAAGCTTAATGTTAGGCTTGGGTAGCCCAAGTCCGATTCAACCAATTTGAGCCCGTCCAACATTTTGTGATATATATATCTACATATTATCAATATATTCTACCCAGAAATTAGGCTCTAAAACTTAACACATCCAATCCCAAGCCTAGCTCAAGATGTTGGATTAAAGCTTGGGTTAGGCTTAGGTTGGTAAGAGAAAAAAATACTGGTAATTTTCAATAATTACTGATAATTTACTAATATATAACAAAAATAGAATGAAAATACTTATTGATAGTTTATTAACACAGGTCTAACTTTACCAACTTAGGCCTAACCATAGCTTAACCTAACATCTTGAGCTGGACTTGTGCTTGAGCATATTGAGCTTTATAGCCCAATTTACATGTAGAACATATTGATAAAATTGGGTTGGGTCGAGTTTAAACTACTTGAGGCCTCAACTCAAATCCAACTTGAGTTTGGTTTAGCCTTAAGCTTTTTTGCCTAAACCTAGCTTGAAGGTCAAAAAACTCAAACCCAACTTGTGTAAAAGCTTGGGTTGAATTGGGTTGGGCTTGAGTTAGGCCCAAACAACCCAAGGTACAACCGTATCTCCTTTTACCTCAAATTCTTTTAACAAAACTCGTGCATCGCAGGGTCCCCCTAGTAATTAATAGCACTAGTTTTAATTTATAGTTACTAATAGCAATATTTGTTACTAAGAATAGTAATATTTTGTTGTATCTTTTAATAACACAAAAATAGTTAATAATTATTTTTAAATTTTATAATTAATATTTAAAAGATATTAATAAATTTATAATTATAGTTAATAATTATCAATTATGAATTAGTAAATTTTATAATTCTGAATTTATAAAAACATTACTATTATTAACAATAAAAATAGTTAATTTAATTATTCATGAAATAATTATTATTTTTAAAATTTCTATATTAATAAAAATATTTAATTATTTTTGGTAATTAATTAATTTGTTGGTAATATATCACTAATTAATTAATCCTGAATTATTAATATATCACTAATATTAATTAGTAAAAACAGTAATATATTTTGGAAATTTTTAATAAATCATGGATATAAATAATATATTTTAAGTAAATTTTGGTAATTTTCAGTTAATCCTGAAAAGAATTAATTAATTTTGGTAAATTATTAGTAAATTATCGACAATATTAGTAATTAATCTGAAAAATATTACTAAATGAAATTTATTAATTATTAAAAATAGTAATATATCATTCAAAGTAAATGAGTTGTAAGTGGGTTGGATTAATGAAAACCAAACCATATTTGATACAATAAACCACAACACTTTAGTTAAATGGATCGAATAGTGAGAGAGAGAGAGAGGTTTTAGGAATATTTTAGGAATTAGGAGAGAGTTTTAAGAACAATAATAAATTAGGAGTGTAGAGAGGTTATTAGGAGAGAGGCGATAAAGAGAGATTTTAGGAACGTTTTTATTAAGAAAATTCAATAGGATAGGAATGCTCTTAGGGGGGGGAGAGAGAGAGAGAGAGAAAGATGAGTTGAGATAATTAAAGAGAGTAGTTTTTTGGATAGAGAGTGAGAAAAGTGAGTTGTAGAGAGAGAGAGAGAGAGAGAGATTTTAGGGTAATGGAGCAAGGAGAGGCATGGTGATGTGGACTGTCTTGCTATATATATACTAGCAGGGACCCACGCGATGCACGGGCTTTGTTAAGTGGCTAAACAATAGAAATACAAAAGAGTATATAATTATTTCATATTTTAACTTTTTAATAACCAATCTGATTGAAATCAACCCGAGTTTGTTAGTTTTCTAGTATTTTTCAATTGGCTTTGGTTTAACAATTTTCCAACCCGACCAAGTTAGGTTAGTTTCAGTTTGGCCATTTGTAAACCGACCAAAATTGAACCTATCCGACTATATATATATATATATATATATATATATATATATATATAATTTTTAAATAGAACTTTTTAATACGGGAAAGTGTGAAAATTCCTATATATCTTAGTCTAAAATATTTTATATCATAAGTTTAATTTTTAATTTATTTTTTAATAATACCACTATAATTTATTAAATTTAAATTTAATTTTTAAGTTTAAATCTTTTGGATAAACAAACCAAACCGAAAATAGACCCAAACCAATACAACCCAAGTTGGTGGGTTTTCACTAATGATCAGTCGGTTTCAGGTGACAAACTCCCAACCTGACCAGGTCGATTTGGTTGGCGAAACAACTTGCAACCGAACAGAACCAATCCTTGAACACTCATAATTTCAACTAAATTAATAGTCTAACCTCTAGTAAATAACAATAGTTTAATCTACAATAATTATTGAAAACTATAGTAAAAATACACAATTATTGAAAATAAATTTATAATGAACTAGATCGATTTGGTTGGCGAAACAACTTGCAATAGAACTGAACCAATCCTTGAACACTCCTAATTTCAGATAAATTAATACTCTGATCTCTAATAAATAACAATAGTTTAATCTCCAACAATTATTGAAAACTTATAGAAAAAATAAACAATTATTGAAAATAAATTTATAATGAAAATACAATAGATATTTAATAAAAATACAATAATTACAAATATATAATAAGTATTAATTTTAGTATATATAAATATATAATGAATATACACTATTATTATAAAAATTATTACTAATAAATATTAATCTTTTGAAAGTTATTTTCTATAATTATTAATTGATACAAGTGAAATTAGTTATTTACAATATTATTTAGTTATTTAAATAATACTTTTACTTAAGATTTTAAAATATTTATTATTTATTGAATTTAATACTCCATAAAATTATAATTAGTGTTATTATTATGTAATTCGTTATTAATTTTTTAAAATAATAAATTATTATTAATATGAATATTATGAAATCTATTATAATCATTTTTCTACTTTTAAGAAAAATTTTAAATTTATTACATAATTTCGTAATTTTAACTATTTAAAATTTAGTCATGTTAAATATTTCGTTGTTTAAATATATTAAATAATATGTAAAATATAAAACTTTTTCATTATTTGGATTTTATTTATTTTAAAGTTATTACGTAATATTAAATGTATTTTTATACAATTATTTAGCTATTTTTAATGTTTTTTATTTAATATTTTATTTGTTGAAATATTTAAATAATGTTTCATTATTTAATGTTAAATTTTTATTATTTGAATAACATTTAAATTGAATAGTTCGTAAAATTATAATTTATATTGTTACTACATAATTTCATGATGAATTTGTAAAAATACATAATTATTAATAATATGAATACTATTAAATCCATTATATTTAATTTTTTGTGGTTTGATAAATATTTTAAAGTTAGTATATGATTTCTTTATAATATTTAAATAATTCTGAAATATTTAAATTGAAACTTTCTAGATAAAAAGTGGGGGAGAGGATAAATAGGAATTAAAGATAGTTTATGAGGGAATCTCTCTACTAAATTAGAGATAATTTAAGAGATAAATAGGAGTTAGAATTTTGAAAGTGGGGGAAAGTGGTGCCACTTGGCTAAACATTAGAAAAGCAAATCCCTTTTTCTTTATGGTTGTTAGAAATTGTTAAAACTATGTTAGTTCCTTATTGGTTTAATGGGTAATTATGTGGAATTAAAAATAAATAAAAACTTAAAAAACATAGGATATTAAGAAGGGGGTTGGGAGCAAGGAGAGGCATGGTGACGTGGACCGCCTTGCTATATATATATTACTGACCCAACTATAGATATATATATAATTTTATATATATATATATATATATATATATATATATTAACATTTTATATTTTAAATATAATTTTTTAATATGAAAAAGGGAAATTCACATATTTCTTAGTCTAAAATATTTTATATCATAGATTTCGAGTAACCGACCCGTTGACCCTGGCCAAAAATCGTTGAATCAGTCAACAACCCGTTGACCCGGGCGGTTAAACTGTCAATCCATCGACCCGCTCAACGGTTTTTGGCCATTTTTTATTTTTTAACTTTTGTTGTTAGAACAGGCCATCCGTTTGAACCGGACGGTCGAATCGTCGACCTGGAAATCGGTGCCTAGAACGGTTCCGTTTCAGGTTGTTTTTTCTAGATGCCAATAATTAGACGAAATAACTTTGTAGTCATAGTCATGGGAATGGTGGACATTGCAAGGGATTCCAAAACCTTGAAAGACAAATCCAAAGTGACCTTAAACATAGAAAAAAATTGGCGATAAATCCACCAAACTGGAAAAACCAAGGAAAAGAATCAGAAAAAAGAGTCCAAAGTTCCGCTTTGAGACGTAGCTAAATATACATGCAATCAAAGAAAGAGACAAAGCAGATCGTCTTGTAAGAAAAGAAAGAAAACATTGCACAAGAAAACTCAAAGAAAAAACAAAAGGAAAGAAATAAAATGGTGGTAAACACTAGACCGTTTTGGATGATCTTGAAGAAGAAGACCAAACACAAAAACAAAAAACAAAAAAAAAACAAAAACAAAAGCAAAAAATGAAAAAATGGAACATACCTTATACACTCAAATAAAGCCTATAGTAGAAGAAACCTTTGAATAATGAAAATCCAAAAGCATAAAAAACCATGATTTTCAAACCGTTGTTGACCCAGACAGACGAACATTTTTGCCTGAGAACCATTCATGCAACCAATTCCATTTTACCCCAACCCCAGTCCCTAGCCAAAAACCGTTGAATCGGTCAACGACCCATTGACTTAAGTGGTTGAACCATCAATCCGTTCAATGGTTTTTGGCCTTTTTTTATTTTTTTAATTGGGAACCGTCTAGGCAACCAGTTCCGTTTTATTCCAATCCCAGTCCCTGGCCAAAAACCATTGAATCGATCAACGACCCATTGACCTAGGCGGTCAACCCGTTGACCCATTCAATGCTTTTTGGCCGTTTTTTTTTATTTTTCTAATTTTTGTTGTCAGCATGGGTTGTCCGCTCGAACCTGTCGGTCGAACCGTTAACCCAAAAACCGATGGCCATAACAGTTCCATTTTCAGGTCATATGAGTCACATGCTCGAATGACATAACACATATGATACTGCTTAATGGACCTCACACACTCAATTTTTTGCCTGTAACTTTTGTTGTCAAAACGGGCTGTTTGTTCGAACTGAACGGTCGAACCGCTACTTTTTTTTATTTTTTTAATTGGGAACCATCCAGGCAACCGGTTCCATTTTACCCTAATCCCGGTCCCTGCCCAAAAACCATTGAATCAGTCAATGACCCATTGACCCGAGCAATCGAATTGTTGACCCGTACAATGCTTTTTGGACAATTTTTTATTTTTTTTAATTTTTGTTTTCAGCATGGGTTGTCCGTTTGAACCGTCGACCCAAAAACCGGTGACCAGAATGGTTCCATTTTCAGGTCATATGAGTCACACGCTCGAATGACATAACACGTATGAGTCACACACTCAATTTTTTGCTTGTAATTTTTGTTGTCAGAACGGGCTATCCGTTTGAACCGGACAGTCGAACTGTCGACCCAAAAACCAGTGGCCATAACGGTTTATAATTTTTTGCCTATAAATTTTGTTGCTAGAACGGGCCGTCTATTCGAACCATCGACCTGAAAACTGGTGGCATATAAGATATATAAGATTCCTTATGTTTGTTTCTTGTAATTTGAGAATTTTCAATGAAGAATCATATATATATAAGATAGTTTGATCTCCAATAATTATTTAAAATTTTTAGTAAAAGTACACAATTATTGAAAATAAATTTACAATGAAAATACATATATAATAAAAGTACAATAATTAAAAATATACAATAAACACTGAAAGAATATTAAATTAGTTAATATATAGTGCAAAATGAAATCATAGTTTATTCTCTAATTAATATATTAATATTAATCAATAAATTAAAAAAATATATAACTAGTAAAAATAAGTTTATAACAAAAACACAATGAATATAATACATTAAATTTCAATAGTTAAATACTAGTTGTTTAATCTCCAATAATTATTGACCAACTTTCTATTAAATAAAAAAAATAGAATTATAAATAACTATTGAAAATTTGTTTATCAAAATATAAAATAAATAATTACTGAAATACAATAAATATTAATTTTAGTATATATAATTATATAATGAATATACATTGTTATTGTAAAAGTATTACTAATAAATATTAATACTTTTGAATGTTATTTTTTATAATTATTAATTGATATAAGTGAAATGAGTTATTTATAATATTATTTAGTTATTTAAATAATATTTTATTTAAAATTTTGAAATATTAATTATTTATTGAATTTAATAATCCATAAAATTATAATTAGTACTATTATTACACAATTCGTTCTTAATTTGGTATAATATTAAATTATTATTAATATGAATATTTTGAAATTTATTATATTTATTTTTCCACTTTTAAGAAATTTTTTAGATTTATTACATAATCTCATTATTTTTAACTATTTAAAATTTGGTTATGTTAAATATTTTGTTATTTAAATATTTAAATAATATGTAAAGTATTTAAAATTTTAAATATTTGAATTTTATTTGTGTTAATGTTATTAGGTAATATTAAATATTTTGTTATATAACTATTTAACTATTTTTAATGTTTTGTTCTTTAAGATATTTATTTTGGGCAACTTTTCAAGATCTATGCGTCCTAAGGTGATGAGGGTGCCTTGCCCTACTATTTTTGCGAGAAAAACCCTTTCTTGTCCTCAAATCGCAATTTCTAACTTTTTTTATAAACAAAAAAATAAAAACTAAATTAAAATATAAAATAATGCACATATTAAATGTAAAGCATTATTATACAGTATTTATTGGTAAAATATATATTTTCACACACACACAAAGATCTCTCTCTCTCTCTCTGTATATATATATATATATATATATATATATATATATATATATATATATATATATATATATATATATATATATATATATATATATATATATGCACATTTATTTATGTATATAAATATATATTTATTTACATATATAGAATGCTGATGTGGAACGGTCAAGCCCGTTTAGCCAAGATGGCTGAACCGGTGACCACAACCCAGATGCGGGTCGATTTTTGGGTTTGTTTTTAAAACATTGACCGATAAAACTCTAGTTGGTCGGTCTTCACTAATGGTTGGTTAATTTTGAGTGATCAACTCCCCAACCCAACAAGATCAATTTGGTTGGTCAAACAATCTGTAACCAAACTAAACCACCTCGTGAACACTCCTAATTTCAGCTAAATTGACAGTCTAATCTCTAACAAAGAACAATAGTTTAATCTTTAATACTAATTGAAAATTTATAGTAAAAAATACAATAAATAACTAATAAAGATTTAATACCTCTAAGTTATTTAATCTACTTTCACTATTTCTATAGTATTTAAAAGACTTCAATTATTTATATTTTATAGTTTATTATTGAATATTATTAAATCTATTATAATTAATTTTGTGTCTTTGATAAATTTTAAAATTTATTACATATTTTCATTATTTAATCTATTTTTTTTTGAATAATGTTTAAAAATGATTTATTATTAAATTTTTTGATTTTTAAAACTGATGAGGGCAGATTTAGCCCTCCACTGACATCATGACACATGGCATCTCAAGAATAACTGGGTGACACCCTAGAACCACCTAGGTGACAACTTGCCTTAGCCAAAATGATGGAGTCTTAACTGGTGACCTGGCGACCTGCCTTGGCCACTGACTTGGCGACCTGCCTCCGCCACCAACTTGGCAACCTACCTCCTTCACCTGGTGGAAACCTAGCTAGCAACCTCATCCACAACTCAGGGTGGCTAGCAGCACCCTTGTCCAGGGCCAACCTGCGGGTACCTCATCAGTATCGGCTGAAGTGACCTCAATGTAAGGAGCGGCCTCCCTCGAGGGCTTGCTGACCTAATTAAGGTCTAGGTGGCGACCTGCAAGACATGCTCACCAATGAATTTTGCATGCATCCATCACTCCCGGGTCTCTCAGAAGTTACCTTTCACACCAAATGTTTTGGAGGAAACTAAGTAAGGCATAAAGATTGGCCTACGTGCACAACTACCTCCGAGAACTTTAGACCAGTTAGGCATGTCTTCCCGGAGATCCTAGACGTGTTGCGTGATGCCCACGTCAAAAAATACCTATATAAAGGCCTTACCTCCAACCTTAGAAGGTAAATGCACAATTTAGTTCTCACAGTTCTCTAGCTCTCTTACTTTCAGCTCTCTCACAAAATCTCCGCATTCGTCGACTTAAGCATCAGAGTGCCCGCCTTGGGTAAAGCAACCCGGGCACTCTGACATTGTTTCCTTGCAGGTCACATTAGAGTCACCTCTCTAGCTTGTCACCATATAGCTAGGCATCAGAGTCACCTTTCTAGCTCATCACCATTCAGTTAGGCATCAGAGTCACCTCTCCAGCTCGTCACCATTCAGTTAGGCATTAGAGTCTTTTCTCCAGCTCGTCACCATTCAATTATGCATCAAAGTCACCTCTCCAGCTCATCACCATTCAGTTAGGCATTAGAAACACCTCTCCAGCTCATCACCATTCAGTTAGGCATCAGAGTCTCCTCTCCAGCTCCTCACCATTCAGCTAGAAATCAGATCCACCTCTCCAGCTCATCACCATTCAGCTAGGCATCCAAGCCACCTTCTAGGTAAGAACCATTCAGCTAGGCATCCAAGCCACATTCCTGGTATGGATTATTCAGCTAGGCACATGAGTCACTAGCTAGTCGGGAATTGCCAAAACACCCATCATCAATTGGCGTCGTCTGTTGAAAATGCTACAAAAGGCTATGTTCTCACCCGATTCCATAAGTCTCAAGTAATAACATCTTTAAGCAATAAAAACAACGCTTGATCGAAAGAAACCCTAGGGGGGCAAAAGCAAAATGGTTAGCCTAAACGAGTTCTCATAGTCTTGCCCAGACAGAATCCCCCTAACTATGAGGCCACCCCCATATGTCGAGCCCTATGTGCTCTCTATGAGAGTTGACGGTCAACAGAATGTGAGGCCACCCCATAAGTCGAGCTATATGTGGTTCTCGTGGGAGTTGATAGCCAACAAACTGTGAGGTCGCACCGAAAATCGAGCCCTCCATGCTTTATGTGGGAGTTGATGGCCAGCAGGTTGTGGAGCTGCCCTCACAGGTTAGTCTTGCCGAGGTGACAAGGTGTCTGTAGGCCGTGATGTTGAGAGCAAAACTAGACTGTCAAAATTCTACCGACCTGTTGACCTAGAGACCTGCCTCCGCCGACTGGTGACCTGGCAACCTGGAGACCTGCCTCCGACCTGGTGACCTACCTCCGCCAACTTGGAAACACACATAATCAGCCCAGACGAGCCTTGTCAGCCCTGTTCACAAGTTCACAAGGTCGCCCTTGTGGATTGAGCTTTTCAAGGTTCCCATGCAAGTTGGCAACCTGCAGTTAGTAAAGCTGCCCTTGCAAGTTGAGTTCCTTGTGGCTTATCATAGGAGTAGACGACCAGCACCTTAGAGGACTGACACAGTGCAATCATGACACTGACCGCTATTTAAATTCCAACATCGATGCACAAATCACAAGGGGAAGACAAACCATTTTCAACATCAAGGACCCCTAAGCCGACCTCGAAATATGTTGGTAACAGGCCAAAGGACCTAAAACGAAGCACAAATCTACTCCCTTCGCTGAGCTGATCTCAGCTCGGGAGTGGGGGTCAATTGATGAGGGCAGATTTGGCCCTCCATTGACATCATGACACATGGCATCTCGAAACAACTAGGTGACACCCCAGAACCACCTAGGTGTCAACTTGCCTTAGCCAAAATGATGGAGTCCCAACTGGTGACCTAGTGACCTGGTGACCTGCCTCTATCGCCGACCTGGTGACCTGCCTTTGGCGCCGACCTGGCGACCTACCTCTGTTGCCAACTTGGCGACCTGCCTCCGCCGCCGACCTGGCGACCTGCCTCTGCCACTGACCTGGTGACTTGCCTCCGTCGCCAACTTGACAACCTGCCTCCTTGATCGACCTGGTGGAAACCTAACTAGCGACCTCGTCCACAACTCAAGGCGGCTAGCAACACCTTGTCTAGGGCCGACCTGTGGTACCTCGTCAGTACCGGCCGAAGCGATCTCGATGTGAGGTGCGACCTCGATGTGAGGAGCGACCTCCCTTGAGGGCTTTCCGACCTGATTAAGGTCCAGGTAGCGACCTGCGAGACGTACTCGTCGATGAATTATGCATGCATCCCATCACTCCTAGCTCTCTCAAAAGTTAGCTCTCACACCGAATGTTTTTGAGGAAACCAAGTAAGGCACAAACATTGGCCTACGTATATGACGACCTCCAAGGACTTCGGACCAGTTAGGAACGTCTTCCCGGAGATCCCGGATGTGTTGCGTGATGCCCACACCAAACAATGCCAATTTAAAGGCCTTACCTCCAACCTCAGAAGGTACATGCACAATTTAGTTCTTGCAGCTCTCTAGCTCTCTTACTTTCAGCTCTCTCACAAAATTTCCGCATTCGTTAACTTAAGCATCGGAGTGCCCACCCCGGCTAAAGCAACCCGGGCATTCTAACACTGTTTCCTTGTAGGTCACATCAGAGTCACCTCTCTAGTTCGTCACCATACAACTAGGCATCAGAGTCACCTCTCTAGCTCATCACCATTCAGTTAAGCATCAAAGTCACATCTCCAGCTCATCACCATTCAGTTAGGCATTAGAGTCACCTCTCCAGCTCGTCACCATTCAATTAGGCATCAGAGTCACCTCTCCAGCTCATCACCATTTAGTTAGGCATTAAAGTCACCTCTCCAGCTCGTCACCATTCAGTTATGCATCAGAGTCACCTTTCTATCTCGTCACCATTCAATTAGGCATCAGAGCCACCTCTCTAGCTCGTCACCATTCAGTTAGCATCAAAGTCACCTCTCCAGCTCGTCACCATTCAGTTAAGCATTAGAGCCACCTCTCCAGCTCGTCACCATTCAGCTAGGCACCCAAGACACCTTCCAGGTAGGAACCATTTAGCTAGGCATCCAAGCCACATTCCAAGTAGGGATTATTCAGCTAGGCATATGAGTCATTAGCTAGTTGGGAACTGCCAAAACACCCATCATCAAAACATTTAAAATTTAGTTATTTATAATATTGTTTAGTTAATTTTTAAATTATTTATATTTTATATTCTTATTACCAAATATTATTAAATTTATTATAATTATTTTTGTATTTTGATAACTTTTTTAAAGTTATAACATGATTTATTTATTTAATTCTATTTTTTAAATAATATATAAAATGTGAATTAGTTATTAATTTTTTTGATATTTAAAGTATTGAAAAAATAGTTATTTACAATATTATTTAATTATTTAGATACTACTATTAATTCAAATATTATGAAACCTATTATACTTATTTTTCAACTTTTAAGGAAAGTTTTAAATTTATTACATAATTTCATTATTTTGACAATTTAAAATTTAGTTATGTTAAATATTTCAATAATATGTAAAATATATAAGTCTTTTTGTTATTTAAATTTTATTTCTTTTAAAGTTATTGTGTAATATTAAATATTTTGTATAAAATTATTTAGATACTTTTAATATTTTTATTTATAATATTAAATTTTTTTCTAATTTTAATTTTTATTATTTGAATCACATTTAAATCAAGTTTCAAAGTATCGACACGTATCGGCGATCGATACGTATCGTTCCGGGACCCCTCCGTTACGCCCCTACAGTGAGTGTATTGGGGGTCTAACCGGTTCAGGGTGTGGAGGAGGCCTAAACCGGCTCCCCTGAACCAATTGCGAAAAGAAAATAAAAAAAAAGAGCACCAAAAGCTATATCGATTCGCTTGATACTTCCATTTTGGCGTATTGGGTGAATCAATATTTTAAACCTTGATTTAAATAATTTTTATTTATATTTTTAAAATATTATTTAGTTACTAAATTGTATAATCCATAAAATTATAACTTATATTGTTATTAAATGATTTCATTATGAATTTCATAAAAATATAAAATTGTTAATAATATAATATTATTAAATATATTATAATTATTTTTTGTGTTTTTAATAAATATTTGAAATTTATTACATAATTTCTTTATAAAATTTAAATAATTGTTACATTTTTTAATTGAAACTTTCTATAAATAGAGATAGATGAAAAGTGGGGGAGAGGATACATAGGAATTAGAAATAATTTAGTAGATAAATAGGAATTAGAGATAGTTAGAGATAATTTAGGAGAAAGTGGGGGATAGTTAGTTTCCTAATAAAAAGGAGAGGAAAAGGGGAGATAAGCTATGTTGAGGTGGCAACTCCATGGGCTTCTAAAGGCAATTTTGAACCCTCTTTAGAATTGCTCTGTTGGAGTAATAGAGAAAGGAAAGGCCCTCTAACATGGCAACTTCTACTTAGTGTATACACTAGCGGGTCTATGTGATGCATGAGATGGAGCACTCCTCCTTGTCCCTCGCTCCATAGTCAAGACACTCTACCCCATCCCCCTCCCCGTCCTCAATGGTGGGGCGGGTAAGAGGCAGGTCATATGACGTGGCATGTTCTACTTTAGTGTATACTAGCGGGGCCCCGTGTGATGCATGGGATGGGGCACTCCTCCCTGTCCCCTGCCCCCGTAGTCAAGACACTTTACCCCCATCCCTTCCCCGTCCCTGATGGTAGGGCAGGTTTGAGGAGAGGCACCCATTCCCTGCGAGGGATGGGAATCCCAAATTTTCCCCATCCTGAGGCAACCACCTAAAAATAATCTAACTTGTGGATATACAAATAGGATTATGGGAATTTGGGGGTATTTTAGGAATTGAATTATGACAATTTGGGAGTATTTTATAAATGGAATTATAGGATCCTAGGATTATAAGAATATGAGGAAAAATTAGTGATATTTCAAAAATCAATATTAAATCTACAGATATTTTACTAATTTACCATCGGGTTTGGGGAATTATATGCAAACCCTATCCCTGATTTGGAGCAAAAATATTTTTCCCATCCCTACCCTATTCTTCCCCATCCCTATTTAAAATTTGAGAAAACTTGCCCTATTCAGGGTAGGGTAGGATAGGGCCCTAGTTTTATAGGGAAAATTGCCATCCCTACAATTCTAATAGTTTTCTATAACTAATTAACTAACAGTAAATCAATAAATTACAATATTTTATGATAATTTCAAAAAATTATTGAAATTGTTGTTGATTACCAAAAATGTATAGTAAATTAGTTATTTACAATAACAATAAATTAATGTGAATTAATGTAAATTATTTACTTTTTAAGCCTAAATTATTTACTATTAATCAAAGTGATGTAATTATAGTAAATTAATGTAATTATGGTAAATTACACTAATTTTAATTAAAAGTAAATCATTTGTAGTTAATTAATGTAAAACCAAATATGGTTGAAGTCAACCAAGTGGTCTAGACTGTTGTGGATAGACTTAATAATTTTCCTAAATTACTTCATAATTATTTATTAAAATAATAATAATGGATTGTTATTTAAGTAAATATGAAACAAATTCTGATAGATTAGTTATCCTAAAATTTTTAGGAAGAATGACCGATCAGCCCAGGGTCAGAATTTGTAGTTTCAAAGTATTGTCAGGGTAGGTGCCAGCTCGGAATTGATGCCAATTCATGGGCGGGTGTTGATGCATATAGTGTGGGTTGTTGACCTTTTGAATGTTTATAGCTCTACAGTGGAAATCAGAAATATGCATTGGGCAAATCCGTACTTCTCCAAAATTTTTAATACTTGTTTAGTTGAATAATAATAATGGACTATTATTTAAATAGTTTTGGAGAATATCTTTTTGTAGATTAATTTTCTAAATTTTAATTGTTATTTATTTAAAAAATTATGGGTTATTAGTTAAAGAGTTTCCTGAATCATTTGATAATTGTTAACTATAATTATTGATTTTATAGAAATTAGCAAATTATGCCAATTAGCAATATCTTTTGTGAATAAATAATTATTGTACAAATTTAATGAAAATTTATTAAATTACAATTATTAGTGTAAATTATGCAAAATATTAAAAATTTGAACATTTATTAATTAACCAATGGTTAGTGTGAGCTCTAGGAAGCTCATGGTCGGCTCAAAAGAGTTGGAGTCGCCACCCATTTTTTAAAGGAAATGGGCCCTCATTTTTGGGTTTTAAAACTCAATTTCGGTCTTTGATAGTGACTCCGTTTTCCATGGGAAAGGCACACAACTGAGAAATTTCGGGTTCCAAGGATTGGGAGATGGAAGGTGTTAGGCACCCCTCTCTCCAAGCCGTTATAGCAATCCAATACGGGAGTTGTTCAAACTCAGCTTCTTTCAGAGTGAAATAGAAATGGTTGCAAGAACTTCTTAAATCTAGAGGAACATGTTTTCAACTTTTCCTAAGACTGATTTTGAGGTGATGTTATCAGATCTTGGGTATTAATTTCCCTAAGACCCTCGCCTCTCTGCCTCTACTCTCAGCCAAGAAGAAATCGCAAACAATGGTTATCCAACATTTCCGAACCTCAAGCAACCCAGAATGACCAAATGAGACTTACCTTTCGTATGTACCTTGCCAAAAGATTTCCAGCAACTAAAAGACTTCAAACGAAACTTGTAAGGCAGGAGCAGGGCTGAACGTTTCTGGTGTTAAGTTGGAAAATAGGGGATGAGGCTTGAGCTTGGCTTCAAGGGTTTGAGATTTCAAGTAGAATAAGTGAGTTACGGAAGTTGGGGAAACTCTTCTCCTCCCTTCTCTCTTTTTCTTTCTCTAGGAACCTCTTTCAGGCTTCCTCCCTTTAGTCCCCCTTGGTCTTACCTCGGGTCTTCTTCCCTTCAAAGTCGAGTTGGGCCTCTATTTATAGAGAAAATGGAAGGAGATGGGTCTAAAATTTGCTCAGCTACAATGTTTATAACTGAGCAGAGTTCTTTTAATGAAATAGGCAAAGATTCTTCGAAGAAATAGGTGTTCAATCAAGCTTTCTTGTTTTGTGAAATATTTTCTTCGATTTAGGGGTGGTTTATATGGGTTTTGTGCTTCCAATAGGAGCTTGGCGTGCAATACATTGCAGTCTCGTATTTGGGGCTGTCAGTGGCATAAAATGTAAATTTGAAGAACTTTTAAATGTTATTTTGTCTTTTCTTGGTTCTAAGCGGAGGTCTGTTCGGCATTTTGAGCTTTTTAAGCCTATTAGGCTCTGTTTGATTGGTCCAAGTGTTTTAATGGGTCAAGAATGTGGTTGACATGAACCATCACCTTTTTAAGGCTTCATGTTGGGCTAGATGACATGGCAATTTAATCTAGTGCATCGAAATGGTATCTTTCTAGTTTAACGGTTAAGCAAATAAATTAGGATGTGAAATTTGGTGTGCTAGGGTTTTTTGGGCCCCTAAACACAGTGGTGATGCCTGATTGGTCAAATAGTGTTGGGATGATTGAGATCTATGGCTGCCAAGTTCAGATCAATGAGATTTGCTGAAATGGAACCTTTGTTTGATGACGGGTCAACTAGGAGAATTTTGGGATGAAATTTGGTGGGTTGGCACTTTTGAACATCCTAAATCTAATGGAAGTGATGGATCTTTGACCAAAGGTGTAGATTGACTGTTTTAGTTCAGATCACGGTTAACTTATGGTTTTTCAATCAACGGGAGGACCCAAAATGGAATCTTACTTTTTCAACGGTCAAATGGAGGTGTTTCGTCGTGAGATTTGACATGCTATGTTTTATTTTGGGTCTTCGAACACAATGGCAAGGTCTGATTTGTCATGTGAAGTTGGGATGGTGAATGATAGGCTCTAATTAATGAAATTTGTTGGAATAGGATCTAGGCTTGATGGGGGGTTAAACGAGGGAATTTTGAGCTACAATTTGCTAGGTAGGCATGGATTAGGGTGAGGAGTCAAGTGGATGGTTATGATATGAGAAATATATGGTCGATCTTGATAATCATTCAGGGCCATCCAAATGGGATCTTGATGTTTTTGTCGTTGGTTGTTGAAGATTCGTGGTGGAATTTGCTAGTTGATTATTTCCTAGTGATCTTGGTGTGATGGATATGTTGGATTTGATTTTGGAGGTGTTGGAATCTGGACATCGCATAGATCGGGCCGTTAGAAAGGAAGTTGGTGTGATGAACGGTGGATCTTAAGAGTTTAGTCATGAAAGTTGATGTGTAACTAAGTTATAGTTTTTCAAGTCTGGGGATGATGTCTGATCAAGGTTCTTATTTGTCCTGTGGATTGGGTCAAAAGAGGGTTTTTTTCAGGTTTGGAAAGTCTCAAGTTGATCTGTTTGTGTTTCAAGTTTTTGGAGTGCAAAAGGGGGGTACAAAGAGGTAGGGTGAAGGAACCGAGCAAAAATTGGGTGCTAACAGTTAGTTTTCACTAATGGTTGGTCAGTTTCAAGTGACTAACTCCCTAACATGACTAGATAAGTTTGCCTAGCCAAACAATCTCCAACCGAACTGAATTGCATAGTGAACACTCCTAATTTCAACTAAATTAATAGTAAAATCTTTAACAAATAACAATAATAGTTTAATCTCCAATAATTATTGAAAATTTATAGTGAATATACACAATTTCTGAAAATACATTTATAAAAAGATTTCTGAAAACATACAATTTCTGAAAATATACTAATAAAAAGATTTAATACCTCTAAGTTAATTAATTTACTTCCACTATTTCAATAATATTTATTTTTTCATTTATTTATATTTTATATTCTTATTAAAGTTACTATAGAATTTTGTTATTTAATCTATTTTTTATTTTTAAATAATATTTAAAATATGATTTAGTATTCAATTTTTTATATTGGAAACATTTAAAATTTCTTTAAAATAGTATATAAAACATAAATAATACCTTGCCCCATCCTGACCATCTCCATCAAGTATCAGGCCTCCTTGACCATGTAGGGATGGGGATGGGATTAATAGGAATACCCAATTGAGGATGGGGATGGGGAGTGAAGTCCACACCCTGCCCCGACCTCGAATGTATATATTAAATAGATGTGTATATATATTATATTAAATATATAATTTATTTATATTAATATATATATATATATATCAAAGTATATTTAAATTTACATTTGCATTTTATTTTTCTTTTATTTTAATAAATACCTTTTTTGAAAACAATGTTTTAATTAAAAAAATTAGGAATTCAAGTCCCTAATTTGGAACTCATCTCCACCGAGGATTGGGGATGCAAGCTAATTTTTTTCTCAATGGGGGTTGGGGTTAGAGACATGAATAAATTTAAAGCTCAAGATTGGGACGGGGAGTATGATCCTTGCTTTGAACCCTCCCAAACCCATAAATATAGTTCCAATAATTATGGAAATTATTAAATTTTCCAATTATTTATTTGAATAATTAGAAGTTTTATAATTTAACTTCCACTAAATTAAATTACTAAAATCAGTAACTTTTAGTAATTAAATACCAAAATTACTAATTATTTCTCAAAAATTATAGTAAATATCAAAATTATTGAAAATATAAACAATAGATTTATATTTATTGAAATTCATTTTCCACTAAAAATAAATTACTGAAAATTTGTAATTATTATCTGATAATATCATTAAATATTAATAAATTGACCAGAATTATTGAAAATATCAATAATTAATTATTGCCAAAAAATTACTGATAATATCAAAATTATTAAAAATGTAAAAAATAAAATTTTCAAAAAAAAATCTAAAATCAAATTTACCAAAATCAATAATTTTCAACATGTAATTTTTAGTAATTAAATTTTCCAATTTACCAAAATTATGAAAAATTATACTTTAGGTGTTGATATTTAATGAATAATACTCAATAATATTAATAATTATTAAAAATGTCAAAAATTTTTTATAAATTAATTTTATGAAGTATTTGGTTTTTAGTTGGTTTATGGGGTATGTAATATAAATTAAGAGGTGTTTTAGGAGGAATTTTAGGTGGGAGAGATGGTTTAGGAGAAATTTTAGGAGGGGGAACATGAGAGAGAGAGAGAGAGAGAGAGAGAGAGAGAGTCTAATGAAGAAGAGAATGCGGCCATGTGACTACATGAAAGGGCTGGGTTTTAGGCAAGTTTCCATTGTGTCGATTGGGAGAGATTATAGGAAAAGATTAGAGAGAGAGAGAGGGATTATAAGAAAATATTTTCTAAGTTATTGGGTTTTCTTTCTAAAATAAAGTTAGTGGGTTTTCTTCCTGAATTAATGAGGCAAACAAGGGGAGATTGCCATGCAAGTGGCAACTCCATGGGCTTGTATTGGGAATCTTGCACCCCCTCTAGAATTGCTCGGTTTGGGTAATGGCGTAAAGAGAGGCCATCTGACGTGGCAAGCTCTACTTTAGCATATACTAGCGGGGCTCGTGCGATGCACGGGATGAGGCACCCATTCCCTGTCAAGGATAGAGAATCCCTAAAATTTCCCCACCTGAGGTAACTACCTAAAAAAGTCTAATTTATTGATATTTTACAAACATAATTATGAGAATTGGGAGGTATTTTAGGAATTGGATTATGCCAATTTGGGGGTATTTTATAATGAAATCATGGGATCCTAGGATTATAATTAAGAATATGAGGAAAACTTAGAGATATTTTAAAAATCAATATTAAAACTATGGATATATTACTAATTTACCATCGAGTTTGGGGAATTATATGCAAACCCCATCCATAATTTGGGGCAAAAATATTTTCCTTATCCCCACCCCGTCTCTGCCCCATCCCTGTTCATAATTACAGGGAAAGTTGCCATCCCTACAATTCTAATAATTTTCTATAACTAATTATCTAACAGTAAATTAAATAACAATAAATTAAAATATTTTATGATAATTTCCAAAAAAATTATTGAAATTTCTATTGATTAATTATTTATTGAAGGAATAATAATGGATTATTATTTAAATAATTATGAAACAATTTATGATAGTCTAATTTCATAATTTAATTTCATAAATTTTTTAATAATTATTTAGTTGAATAATAATAACAGATTATTATTTAAATAGTTTTAGAGAATATTTTTTCATGGATTAATTTCTTAATTTTTTAATTACTTATTTAAAATATAATTATTGATTATTAGTTAAAGGGTTTCCCTAAATAATTTGATAATTGTTAACAATAATTATTGATTTTATAGAAATTAGTAAATTACGCTAATTAGTAATATCTTTTATCTATAAATTATTATTGTAAGAATTTAATGAAAATTTATTAACTTACAACGTTTAATGTAAATTACGCTAAACATTGAAAATTTGAAAAATATTTAGTTGAATAATAATAATGGATTTAAATAATTATGAAACAATTTATGATAGACTAATTTCATAATTTTTTTTAATAATTATTTAGTTGAATAATAATAATGGATTATTATTTAAATAGTTTTGGAGAATATTTTTCATGGATTAATTTCTTAATTTTTTAAATACTTATTTAAAAATAATTATGGATTATTAGTTAAAAAGTTTCCCTAAATTATTTGATAATTGTTAACTATAATTATTGATTTTATAGAAATTAGTAAATTACGCTAATTAGTAATATCTTTTATCAATAAATTATTATTGTAAGAATTTAATGAAAATTTATTAAATTACAATGATTAATGTAAGTTATGCTAAACATTGAAATTTTGGACATTTATTAAGTTATTTAATATTTGTTTATTAATGGATAGTTTATTAATTTTTGGTATATTATTAAATTATTTAATATTTGTTAAATAATGGATTATTTCTGAAATAATTATTTCATAATTTTTGGTAGAATATTTTCTAGAATTTTTTAATAATTTTATAACTTAATGGATTATTTAACAATAAATTATTATTTAAGAATAGATTATTTAACAATAATGGAAGATGCTATGAATATATAGGAAACTTCGAATTCCCCTTATTCCCCTCTCTTTGCTTGAAATCATGTCTATAAGTACAAATAAATGTTTGACTTATAAAACTAAATCTTAATAAATTATGGCCCTATTTGTATAGGAAAGTCGAGAGAATATAGGAGAATTAGAGATAGAAGGAGAGGATAAAACATATATTAAGTTAGTTAAGGAGAGATGTTAGGTTGTTATAGAAAGTGAGATACGCGAGTTGTGAGGGGAAAGAGAGAACCCAATGGGATGGGAGAGCAATGAAGAGAGGGTGTTGAGATGGCAAGTTGGAAGTGGTGGGAAGGGGGAGAGGAGAGAGAGTCAAGGAGAATGCAAGATTGGGGTGATAGAGCAAGGAGAAGCAATGTGACGTGGACTGTCTTTCTATATATATACTAGTGGGGACTTGTGTGATGCATAGGCTTTGTTAATAAAACTTGAGGCAAAAGGAGTTAGGTGTGCAGCTTGAATAGGCCTAACCCGAGCCCGACCCAAACTCAACCAAAGATTTTGCATAGGTTGGGCTTGAGTTTCCAACTTCAAGTTGGGCTTAGGCCAAAAAACTCAAGCCTAACCTAAATTCAGGTTGGGCTTGGGTAGCCCGAGCCCGATTCAACCAATTTGAGCCCACCCAACATTTAGTGATATGCATATCTATATATTATCAATATTTTCTACCTAGAAATTGGACTACAAAGCTCAACACGTCCAATCTCAAGCCCGACTCAAGATGTTGGGTTAAAGCTCGAGTTAGGCATAGGTTGGTAAGAGAAAAATTACTAGTAATTTTCAATAGTTACTGATAATTTACTAATATATATATATAACAAAAATAGAATAACAATAAATACTAATAATTACTAATCCATGCCTGAGTTTACCAAATTAGGCCCAACCCGAGCTTAACCTAACATCTTGGGCTGGATTTGGGCTTGAGTGTATTGAGCTTTATAGCCCAATTTCCAGGTAGAACATATTGATAATATGTAGTTATGTAAATATGTATATCATAAAATGTTGGAACAGGCTCAAATTGGGTTGGGTCAAACTTAAACTACTCGAGGCTTTAACCCAAACCCAACGTGAGTATTAGCCTTAAGTTTTTTGGCCTAAACCCAGCTTGAAGTTCAAAACTCAATAGCAACTTGTGCAAAAGCTTGGGTTGAACTAGGTTGGGCTCAAGTTAAGCCCACCCAGCCCAAGGTACATCCCTAGTTCCTTTTGTCTCAAATTCTTTTAACAAAACTTGTGCATCGTAGGGTCCCCCGCTAGTAATTAATAGCACCAATTTTGATTTATAGTTACTAATAGCAATATTAATTATTAATAATAGTAATATTTTATGGTATTTTTAATTATTCACAAAAATAGTTAATAGTTATTTTTAAATTTTACAATTAATATTTAAAAAATTATTAATAAATTTATAATTATAGTTAAGTATGAATTAATAAATTTTATCATTCTTAATTTATAAAAATATTACTATTATTAATAGTTATAATAGTTAATTTAATAATCAAATTAATTATTTATGAAACAATTATTAATTTTTAAATTTTAGTATTAATAAGATAATTAATTATTATTGGTAACATATCACTAATTAATTAATCTTGAATGATTATTATATCACTAAATTACTAAACATAGTAATATATTTTAGTATTGAATTTTGCCAGGGATTAATTTAAAACTTGAGGTTGGGATGGGGAGCATGATCCCTACCCTGAACCCACCCATTGCCATTCCTACCCTAGGGATCATCCCCTAAACCTATAACACCCCCAAACCCATAAATATAGTTCATTAATTATGGTAATTATAAATGTAATATCCAATACTTATGGAAATTATTAAAGTTTTTCAATTATTTATTTTAAAAATTAGAAGTTTTATAATCTAAGTTTCACTAAATTAACAAAATCACTAATTATTGATAAAATATTATAGTGGAATATCAAAATTACTGAAAATATAAAAATAAAATAAATTTATATTTATTGAAATTAATTTTCCAGTAAAGATTACTAAAATTTTTAATTATTGTTTGATAATATCATTAAATATTAATAAATTGACCAAAATTATAGAAAATATGAATAACTACTTATTACTAAAAATTACTGATAATTTGTAATTAATTATTAGTTTTTAGTAAATATTGATTTCAATAATTAATTTTCAAAAAAATCTAAAATTAAACTACCAAAATCAGTAATTTTCAGCAAGTAATTCTTAGTAATTAAAATTTTCAATTTACCAAAATTATGAAAAATAATAGTTTAGGTGTTGATACTTACTAAATAATATTCAATAATATCAGTAATTATTGAAAATACAAAAAATATTTCACAAATTAATTTAACCACCCAAATTAATTTAATTAATTAATTTACCCATGTTTTTGGTTTTTACATGGTTTATAATATACATACGGGTTTGACTATGATATGGAAATGATATGATATCCAAAAAACTGACCAATCAATTGGAATCATCAACATGGCAGCCAATCCGGTGTTATTTATCAAAATTCATGGGTGGGTTTTGATCGGTCAAAACTCTTTCCATACCATGTATGAGAGAGAGTTTAGGAGAAATTTTAGAAGGGGGTTGAGCCGATTGGTAACATGAGAGAGAGAGAGAGAGAGAGAGGAACTCTAGTGAAGAAGAGAGGGTTGCCACGTGGCAATATAGATTAAGAGGTGGTTTAGTAAGAATTTTAGGTGGGGGAGATAGTTTAGGAGAAATTTTAGGGGGGGAGGGGTGGCTAAGTGATTGAGAACATGAGAGAGAGATTTGGAGTGGCACTGGTGTAGAAGAGAGGGCTGCCACGTGGCTACATGGAAGGGCTAAGAAGGGGTTAAGGCTAAAGGAGAGAGGTTTAAGGAGAGAAGAGAGAAGGGGGAACGGGAGAAGGAGAGGGTTGTGGACGTGGGACCTAATCACTTTATAATATAGTAAGTATAGATTTAGTTATTGAAATATTTAAATAATGTTTTATATTTTAATGTTAAATTTGTATTATTTAAATAACATTTAAATTTAATAATTCATAAAATTACAATTTACATTGTTACTACATAATTTCATGATGAATTTTGTAAAAAATTTAGAATTATTAATAATATGGATATTATTAAATCTATTAATTTTTGTGTTTTGGATAAATATTTTAAAGTTAGTATATAATTTGGTTATAATATTTAAATAATTCTGAACATTTTTAATTGAAATTGTCTTTACATAAATGTAGAAAAAAGTGGGGGAGAGGATAAATAGGAATTAGAGATAGTTTAGGAGAGAACTTCTTGATTAAATTAGAGATAATTTAAGAGATAAATAGGAGTTAGAGATAATTTAGGAGATAAATAGGAATTAGAGACAATTTAGGAGAAAGTGGTGCCACTTGACTAAACATTAGAAAAGCAAATCCCTCTTTTCTTATGGTTGTTGAAAATAGTTAAGCATATGTTATTTTCTTATTGGTTTAATGGGTAATTATGTGAAATAAAAAAAAAAAAAAAAAAACAGAAAATTAGGAAGGGGTGTTTGAAGCAAGGAGAGGGCTTGGGTTGAATCGGGTAGGAAAGCTTATCTGTACACCTATTCTTCCGCTAGAAAATGGTAGATCCAAGCTGTCTATTTGGCTAGCTAGGGGACACCACATTTTATGGAAGTTTTGGTTGCGCGGCTGCGCAACATAATTAATTTTGTATGTTCATTCAAGCTTTCAATTTTGTAATTCAGAAAAGCCCATTTAGTTGAAATTTAGGTTGTATTTGGATAAGTTTTAGGGTTTATATTCTGCTGAAATGACTTAATTGTTGAGATAGTCACTTGGCACCCCTCTAAATATGAGGCTTCTGATTGGTTCCTAATTGGTTCCTACTGCATGATCCATTTTGATTCCAACTATTTGTTTGGTTGTATGAGATTCCCATTCCTCTTTTTGGAGGAATGGAATTCCACTCCAGCGTTAGTCAAGAAGTAAAGAATTCATGACAAAAAAAAAACTTCCAAACCCTAATACTAATAAAATAATAAAAATAATAATAATAATAAGAAGAAGAAGAACAAAAATATTAATTATTAAATATAATAATAATATAAAAATATTGATAAATTAATAATAAAAGGCAAAGATATTATTTCTTAATGATAATAATAATTANTATATATATATATATATATATATATATATATATATATATATATATAATAGAATAGATAGATAGATATACATAATGGACTTTATTTAAAGTCATCATGAAAAGGAATTATCTCGTACACATAGAAACATGTGTGTGCTTTGAAAAATACAATCTACTTAAGCCAAATAAGAAGTCAAAGAGACAAAGACTCAAAGTGAATAACAAATTAGAAGAAAAATAGGTATTTTATTTCATTTAAATTTGAATGATGTAAAGCATACAATGGTTGGGTGAATGGAATATGAAAGTTGGAAAATGGAATAAATTAATAAAATAAAAAAATACAATATAGTTACAAATTGAAAATAAAAAATTACGTTATTAAAGAATATCAAATAAATTAAACAAAATTTACAATGATTTGAAAAATGCCATACAACTATTAAGTATACAAAAAATATTGACTTCATCATTTTCTCCTATTGTTCTTGACTTTGATCATTGTAAGAATTAAAAATGCCGGAGGATAGGGCTATTTATAGGTATTGTTGAATTGGTGTAATAATAATGGTGGAGGATAGGGCTATTTATAGAAATTGAAAATATATCTGATGTAACCGTTTTTGGTCACGTACCATTTTTTGGGATGTGTAAA
>NW_010729088.1:4562028-4572629 GCF_000365185.1 Nelumbo nucifera | reverse complement strand
TGGGGGCTTGCCTAGTTGTCACGAGGTGCCACGTGTCGCAACTTCACTAGAGGGCCAAATCTGCCCTCATCAATATCAATTGCCTAAAATACCATAAAAACTAGCCATTTTTTAGTTGTTGGGAGGGGTATTTTGGTTATTATAAAGTTATTTGTCGCTTTATCCAAAATGCCCCCCAAACTAGCTGTTATATAGCTGTTGGGGGCATTTGTGTCATTTTTCTCCCTCCCTCCAAAACCAAAATACATAAATACACCCTACATAGTTGTTGGGGGGTATTTTTGTAAAGAAAAACCCTATATAGCTATGGGCCCGCATGCCGTGCCATGGGCTGGGCTGTGGGCACACAGTCGTGTCGTGTCATGCTAGCCCGTGGACCTGGAACCCTAAGCCTAGTACGACCCAGACCATTGTGCCAGGCCATTGATGTTTCATCGGTCATGATTCGATCAAGTGTGATAAAAAATTACTATTCAAAATTAACAATCATTAATTGTTAACTACCTTTTTAACAGTCACATTGTTTGAAATTGTGACTGTTCAATGAGCTTTTTTTGAACTAGCACCCTCCTTTGCTTCATGACTCTTCAAAAATTATTTAAGGAGCATGAATCAAGCAAATGCAAACACAAGCTTTTTCGAAAATCACTCTTGTCTCTCTCTATTTGATTTGCTATTGTCTTACAAAAGGTTTTTTTGGAGAATCTTCAACTTTGCTGGTTGTATACTCTCACCCATGGCTCTGTTGTGTCCTGGGAATGGATTTGCTTGTAACCCAACAACAAACTCAGTAAATCTAAGTGGGGGCAAATAACATTCTAAAGACAGTGTCTTCAGGCAAGCATCTGAGATTCTCTTCCAAGTTTCCGTGACCCCATATTTTCCAACAGATGCCTATTTTTACTTTGATCAAAAGGCTATTTTGGTTGCAGTGCAATTTTATTTGCACTAGTACAAATACATGAGAGTGCAAATGTAAGAAACTGCAAATTTTAGTTTAATTTTGATTTGGATTTTACTTTTTTCTATTTCATGTCTTAATTTACTTCATTTGTAAGGCAATCAAATGAAATAAGTTAAAATTCAAAACAAAAATAGGTCAAAATTTACACTCAAATCATTTGCACTGCCACAATTTTGTATCAGTGCAAATTTATTTGCATTGCAACCAAACACAGGCAAAAAGAAGAACAAAAAGGCTTGAACGGTAAATTAATAACATGGCATGATTATCCCTAAAAAAGTAATTTTTAATATAGTCATTCTCCTTTTTGGTATTTTATTTACTTACCCTCCACCAACTCATAATATGTATATGCCATGCATTTAAAATAGAGAATACCAGCCTTTATAACAGTGGTGATTTAACAAAGGGCCCTTATCACTGGATAAGGGGTACAAATTTTAGTTACGTACGGGATTTGAAGACTTTGAATTGCAATGGGCCCAGGCCCAGGCCCGCCTAAGTTGAACTCGAACAAGTTACACCTGGACCTGGAGTTTGGAGAGCCATTGGTTAGAATATATGTACCAGTACCATATCCATATCCATATTCATACCCCCACGCTATAATGCCACGTTCCATCCGACACTAATCCACTAGCAAAAAGGTACGAGGCCCCCAAGATCCAGTAGAAAATAGAAAAAACCAGTCACGACCAATTGATGGGAAAAAAGGGGAAGTGATAGTTAATGTTCGCTTTCTTTTTTAAAAAAGCGATGTGTGGGAGTGATTTTTTGTTCCTTAAAAAAGTTTTTCAAATAAGGCTGCATTTGGAAACAATTTAAATGGAGTGTGAGTCTCGGTTCAAGGTAAATTTGCATTTTGGTTCATTTTTGCCTATATTTGGTAATATTACATTTATGTATTGATAAATGACAGACCAATTCATATTTACATTGATAATAAGATGTAAAAGTACATCAGTAACAAAGAAGTAAATTTGCATTTAAAGGGCTTTTGATAAAAAAAGCATATGCTTTATTAGAATTCATATTTGCGTCCATTACAAATAAAAATGACAGACCAATGCATATTTACATTGATAATAAGATGTAAAAGTACATCAGTAACAAAGAAGTAAATTTGCATTTAAAGGTCTTTTGATAAAAAAAAAAAGCATATGCTTTATTAGAATTCATATTTGCGTCCATTACAATTAAAAGTTTGTTTGGTAAGAAGGTAAATTTGTCGATGCAAAACTAACCCAATTTTACAATTTATATGAACTGTTTTACACTCTACACATCAAGGTGGTGTTTGGTTCTGTGGATTTTTATTGAAAAAACTCTACCACATTAGCAGGGTGTTTAGTATGGCTTCCGTTTATTTGATAAATGGTACTAGGTTATTGCCATGCGGGGAAGCTTCATTTTAACATTTCCCCTAACACAGGTGTTTATTTACTATTCTGCTTATGTGACACTTAGTGGCATCTACCTGTCAACAAATACCAAAAAAAAAAAAAAAAAATTTATCAATCGCTTTTCTCAGTTTTGAAGACAAATCAAGTACACACGTTTATTTAATAAACGGAAGCCATGCCAAACATATAATATTGCCACATAGGCATTGGCGTTTATTGTATATGAAACCATTGTTTAGTTTCAACGTTTATCAAATAAATACTAAAAAACATAAACTCTTGGATTTATGTGCATGAGGCATTTGGGGAAACACCTTATTCTTGTTTCCCTCAACGCCCCATCATTTCTTGAAATGAAATGCTTATGTGGCATACTTTATGGGGTGTTAAATCAAAGGTGAAAAGTAAGAAACATTTAAACTAATACCCAATCAAACAACAAAAACAAGAAGCATTTAAAGTAAAGTTTTTCAAATAAACATTTAGAGCAATAAACACACATCTATAAACGTCCATGGAACCAAACACCTACTAAATAAATAATAATGTTTGGTGAAAAAGCTATACTTTTAAATGGAGTGGTATAGATATTTTGATAATTAGGTGATTGATCTATATATATATATATATATAACCTAAAAAGCAAAGGGTTCTACGACCTATTGCGAATTGTGTATTTGACAAATGGAATCTTTCTTTTATATATTGTCAATGAAATCTTATAGTCTTGTAATCTTTTCCTTTTTATGCTTTTAACCATTACCATTATAAATTTAATTAATTACATGCTGCCATGGAATGAAACAAAAAAAAAAAACAATCATTACTTGTCCTTTCTCCTTTTCTTCTTTCATATTTGACACTAATTATATAATTATAGATAATGGTGCCACTACTAACTATTTACAATAATGTCACTAAACTTTTACCTTTTTCATATTTGTTAAAAATTGCTTTTATCTCTCATTTTACTTACAATCGGGTCGTGTTGGACCATGCCGTGTGGGCCGTGCTTCCCTCCCTTGGAATACTTTAGGGGGTTGGCCCAACACAGCCCTCGATCCGAGCATGCGCAAGCCTGTGTTGTGTCGCAGGACGGGCTGGTTCAGGGGCCAAGTCTTAGGCTAGGCTGGGCCACGAACCAAGCTAATGCTTATTTTTTAAAAATCTTTAAAAATAATGAATAAGTTAACATAAATTAAAAAATAGATAAAAAATTAAAAAAGATCTTAAAATTTTATTTTATATGAATTTTGATGTATACAATTGTTTATATATGCAATAATAAAATGAAATAATATAATAAAATTATATATTATATAATTATTATATATAATATACGGCCCGAGCTCACACGGGCCCATGCCATACTGTGGGCCAAGTCTTAAGCCAAGCCGAGCTATGGACCGGGCTAAGCCATGTTTTTTAAAAATTTTGAAAAAATAATGAAAATTTTAACATAAATTAAAATAAATGGACAAAAAATTAAAAAAAGATCTTAAAATTTTATTTTATATGAATTTTGATGTGTACAACTGTTTATGTATGCAATAATAAAATGAAGTAATATAATAAAATTGAAAATAAAATTATATATTTTAATATATTATATAATTATTGTATATAATATATGACCCAAGCTTGAGCCTACATGGGCCCGTGCCATGCCACGGGCCAAGCTGGTCCATGGGCCAACTCTTAGGCCAAGTCGAGCCACGAATCGGGCTAAGCCTGTTCATGGGCTCAGTAGCCCAGTAGTTCAGCCCGACCCATTAAAAGTGCTAAATTAATTAATTAAATAATTTGAGATAGCCTTTACCAATCTTGTGTTGATAGTGCATAAAGTTTTATTTATTTATTTATTTACTTATTTTACTAAATTATTTAATTAGTTAATAATTTAATAATCTAGCAAATTATTATTGCTAGCAAAGTAAGACATAGAATCATGTATATATTTATATAGGGTTCGAATATGATATGGAAAAGATATGATATCCAAAAAACATCTGACCAATCAACCGGAATCATAAATTTGGTAGCCATTCAAGTGTTATTTATAAAAATTCATGGGTGGGTCTTGATTGGTCAAAACTCTTTCCATACCATATCTTTTCCATATCATAGATTTTCCCATATATATATATATATACTCTCTCACTCGATTGTCTAGTTATTTCATTTATTTTACAAATTTATTTATTTATTAAATTAAACTAATTATTGTTTAACCATTTACAATTATTCCACTATATAAAACAAAAATACAATGACAAAAGTCATCTCTCCCTCTTTCACTCTCTTGCCCTATGGTCGTGATTTTTTATTTATTGTTTTATTTTATTAAATTAAATATATGATTATCCATAATTTTTTATTTATTTTAAATAGATCTTTTTTCTAATAAACTTTTAATTAAAAAATTTACCTTTCGCAAAATTTTTTCCTATAAAATAGTTTACCTTTGACAAACCACTTACCATCATGTTTTGCCCCTGCAATGCAGGGCCCCTCTGCTAGTATGGATCAGAAAAGCAAAAGAGCCATGGATTAAAAAAAAGAAAAGAAACACTAATAAGCGCTTATAAAAAGTTTGGGGGGGGGGGGGGAAGCACTTATTGGGCCTTTTTTCACTAAACAACCAAATAAGCATTTTTCAGATGCTTTTGTTAAGTGCTTTCCCGATAAGCAGCTTAAGCTATGTAATATAGGGAAAGGAAAGGAAAGGTAGGAAAACCTTTACAAACCTTATATTGATTTCAAAAGGAAGGCTAAATGTTGAGCTAACTAGAGATAAAATAAATAAAATAGGATAATTCCCTTGTAAATTTAAACAAAAGTACTTGTTCGGGTTATGGTTGAGCTGGCTCTGGATGTCACGTGGCGCCTATGTGGCCGTCTCATCTCTTCGACCACGTCAGCACCAAGCCACGTCTGCGGCTTGCTTTATCTCCTCGGCCACATCAGCACCACGTTACCTTCGCGGTCCCACTCCACCTTCTTAGCCATTACAACTCCACATCATGTGGATAAACACGACCAAGACAGGAGAATAGATGGGGACAACTTCGCTGGGGATTAGGTCTTATCCTGAAGACCTCAGTGGCTAACCTCATCCTGACAACCCCGGAAGCCTAATCCAATTAGAACATAGATCTTCGGCTATATAAAGGTACTACCCAACTCAAGGTAAAGGATCCACCTACTACTTTCTACTGACTTGAGCATCAGAGTACCTACCCGGGGATAATTCCTCAGGCCTCTGACTTGTTTCTTTCTCGTAGATCTCATTGCACGATTTCGTCCTTCCACCTCGGCTCCACCCAGTTGGTAAGGATCATCTGACTGTAACTTCGGTTCTTACACCACCTAGGATCGAGCAACATCAGTACCCTTTGAACAATTTGTCAAATAATGTCAACCCTAGTTTTCATTAATGAAGTATGTGTTTGTAATCAATGATTCCTCGCTGCCCAAGCCTTAGCCATGATCAGTGATAGTCATTGATACAATCATTATTTAATAAATTTCTTTGCAAAAATATTTTACTCTGATCCACGACTAATTTCTCTCTATTCCCGTGCCCGTATGAATTTGCCACTAAGGATGCATTTGTATTCGTTATTTTAAAAACGAGATAATAAATCTTTAAAATAAGAAATGCCAAATGCAGCCAAATTCTATTAGTGCATTTTGATAAATTATTCCAGCCATTGAAAATTTTCAAATATTTTATGAACAGCAAACGACATAGAAAAGGATTGTATATATTTTGAAAGCCCAAGTCCAATTCCATCCACCAATAATTTCAGTCAATATACAGATCACCAATAATTGCAAGATACAAGAGACAAAAGTACAATAGGGAGAACTGAAGAGACTCCTGCAATCGGCAGGTTGCAACAAGGTGGACTGAGGTTTTCCTCCAACAGGAAGTCAATAATGACTTTGGCATCCCCTCTAAGGCTCTAACATAAAGGACGGGAAATTTTAGTGAAGACTCATTTTCAGACGTTGGCAATAGGGCAGAAATTCCTCGACCCCAACCTTAGTTGGGGATTCTTATTAATCCCCATCCCTGTCCTCGCCCTCGCCCCATCAAAGCAATCTCCATCCCTGACCCCATTGGGTTGGGTATCCAGTAGGGATGAGAAAAATTGCCATTCTTAGACCTTTCCCAAGAGCTTGAGTATTGGCTTCCTAAATTGAGAAAACTGTATTCATGGTTCCATACTATAATTTTGGTCAAATAAGATATGTGATACATAATGAAGAATCAAGAATTCCTTCTTACTATATCCTCCTCACACCCACCTATTCTAAAATATTCCTCCCTTCCCATGTTTGGTTTGTGGGATTATGTCATGGAGATGAGAAAAAGGTTGTAGGATTATTGGTCCCAATTCTTGGGATGTGGAGTACTTGTGTAACAAAGAAAACACCTTGTAGTATTTATAAGAATTAATATTAGATCCATGACCCATAAATGAATTACTAATTATTTAATAACATGTTAATTAAAATAATTAGTAAAAAGTTAAAATAATAATTAATAGAAATATTAATCAATAAATAATTTAATAATTAATTATTTTTTCACAATAAAATATTAAAATAATTAATTAAGCCATAAGTATTAATAAAATAAAATATTAATAATAACATATAAATTGATAAAAATTAAAATATTAATTAATCTTAATAATTAATTGACTAATTAATACCAAGTTAATAAATAACAATAAAATATCATTAATTAATTAATAATTAAGAAAAAAATATTTAATAATTAATAAATTTACAATTTAAATAATAATTAAATGATTATTTTATAATTAACAATTTAATTAAAAGAAATAATTTACCAATGAAAATTATTTAATAATTTACAAATAATTAATATAAAAATATTAAAATTATTCATTACGTCATGGGTATTAATGATAATTTATAAACTAATGAAATGCAAAATATTAATTAGTAAAAATTATTAATTAACTAAATATGGATTTTAAATAATTAATATCTAATTATAGATTCAATAAAAATGTTAAATAATGAGAAATAATTAATAATAATAAATAAATTATTAATTAGTTCATAGTAAATATTAATAAAATAAATTTTAAAATATTAATTCTTAATTAATAATTAATAATAGTAAAATATAAAATAATAAACATATTTATAATTAATTAATTAATAATTATTACTAGGGTTGATTTTCCCACAATCTTCCCTTTTGCAACCAAAAATGGAACATAAAAAATTTTCACCCATTTTCTCTTTCCCATTCCATTCAATCTCATCTCACCAAAATCTTCCCACAAACCAAACACAGCCTAAGGTATATTAGGCTTTTCCTTTGATATAGATAAAAGTTAATTAATACATGGAGGTCTTTGTTCAATATAAAAAAAGTAGAGATATTTCAGTATTTAGGAGAAAACTCAAAGGTAAGTCTTTTTAATCCTATTTTAATCCATGGTTTTCGGACCACCATTGAACCGAATAGTTGGACCATTCAGTCAAAGAACCGTCTAGGCAATCGGTTCCGTTTTATCCCAAACCCTGTCCTTGTCGAAGAAAACGTTGAATTGGTCAATGACCCATTGACCCAGGCGGTCGAACTGTTGACCCGTTCAACAATTTTTGGCCTTTTTTATTTTAGTTATTTATTTTAATTTTTTTGTCAGGACGAGCTGTTCGTTTAGACTAGGCAATCAAACCATTAACCCGAAAATCAGTGACCATAATGGTTCCAGTTCCGGGTTGTTTTTTAAAACATTGATTTTAATTTTGGGTCATTTACTAAAACACACCCTATAATTTCAAGGATTTACTAAAACCTACCTTATAGTTTATGTTTTACTAAAATTCCCCTTATAGTTTGCAACCAATTTACTTAATCGACCTTCTATCAAGAATCTTTTATATTGTTGTCTGAAAATGGTATCTTGACCACCTATACTAAGTGAAAACTGTTCAATAGCATGGGCCTATGCTATTTTATTACGAAATTACCACTAATACATCATATTGCGCTTTTAAAATGAACCATTTCTTGATTTTTAGATCTACCACACAATGATTTCTATAAAATTAAGAAGGGAGAACATTGGATACGACTTACTAGTTAATTTGTAACATCATGTCTTCCTTCTTCAAATAGAGAATAAAAGTGATTGAAAAGAATTGTTTCCCATGTTTTACTAAGGGCAAGAGTGACATTTCCATTTATTTTTTTTTTGTAGAATGTATTGCTCCAAACAGATCCTAAGTCAAAACTGTCATTTTCCACTTCAACCTAATGGAAAGCGGATTAAGTAAATCAGTTGTGAACTGTGGGGGGTATTTTACTAAAACACAAACTAGAGGGTAGGTTTTAGTAAATCCATAAAACTATAGGGGGACCACTAATAAATGACCCTTTAATTTTCAAATATTGATAAGAAATGGTATAAAATATGATGTGCCTAGCATTCTTTGTCACTTTTTTGTTAGTGAAATCACCCTCCAATCTTCTCATGCTATTAGTGGGATTTATCAAATTTTGGTTGGGTTTGTGAATATTTGCCCGATCCATTCCTGGGTGTAGTTTTGTTGGAGATCCATGAAAAATAGGGGTGGGCAAATGGTTTATTTGGTTAAAAATCAAATCAAAATTTTAAATGAAAAACTATTTCAACACTATATATATCAATATATATTATAGATATTATATATATATATTATATTAAAAAATATATTATAAAACATATATATGTAATAAATTATTATTTTAATATACAATATAGTACATTATAATATATTGTGCATATTACATATGCATTATATGTTACTATATATCTATTATATAGGGGGTTAACTATGATAATGAAAAAACATGATATCGGAAAATCTCACAACCAATTAACTGGTATCATATAAGAAATGACCAATCAGGTGGTATTAAACAAAATTTACAGGGGTGTTTTGATTGGTTAAGTCTCTACTGATACCATGTCTTTTCGATATCATAGATTTTCCCATTATATAGATAACAAAATTCAGTTGTTTTTTACTAACCAAATTTTTAAATCAAAAAATTAAAATAATCAAACCGAAATAACCAAAATAAAAAAAAATAAACCCAAAAAATTTTAGGGTAAATTTAGCTAATTGATTAATTCTACCCTTAATGTTTACATATTGTCTTAGGGTAACCCTAAGTTGTTTAACAATTGTCTAAAACTTTCTTACCATTAACGCCCCTTCAAAATGAAACAAGAAAAAGGGGGGAAAGAGAGTACAAGTCAGAGATCGGCGGTAGAGAAGATGATTGTTGCAAATTCCAATTTCCATTCTTCGTCATTGTTGGGGAATGGTCCATCTAAGTCAAAGAAACTTGTCATTATGGGAGAAAGAGAGTGCAAATGTTTGGACGGGATGACCCAAACCGGGAAAAGCAAGCGATACCGAGCCATCCCGTTTGAGGTCTATTTCAAATTCGAGTTGACCCGGATCGGTATATGTTGGATCGGGTTAGACTACATTGAACTGAACCGGATTTGGGTGAAATTGATTTGGATTTATGTTGGGTGAAGTGTGTTGATTCAAGACAAAACTAAATTTAGTCAACAATTAATAGAAAATTAATGTATTAATTATAAATTATTTAATTCAAATGAAGAAAATAAAAAAACAATGCTAAGGAATTAATACTTATATTTGTAATGGTTAACCCAGTGGTTATCCACAACCCAAACCAACCCAACCCAACCCATTTAAATGGATGGATTGGGTGATGGCAAAGGCAACAACTCGGCACAACAACACGCCCAAAGCGCGAGCACCGAAGGGAGGAACCAGCAGTCCGAACTCCCTACTAGGGGCCCGAACTCCCTACAAGGAGCCTGAACTCTCCCTTAGGCCCCGAGCCTCACACAAGGCAACAACCCGAACTGGCTCGTCCCATGGCAGTTTGAGACACTCCCCTATCCGAACTCATGACTTCACCTCGCTCACCACTCCAGCACTTTGCCTCCAGGACACCAAACTGAACAAACGTACCATACCTGACACCGAGGAGGACGGTATCCAAGGGCGGCGCCCCTGACTGACTTGGGATCTGACGCTTGATAGCCATACTTCAACGGCCACCTTCCACCACCACCTGCCACTGTCATCGCCAGCCGTAGAGACGACTCCGACAAAGAGAGCAGTGGCAGTTCTGTCCAGCAGAGGGGATGACA
>NW_010729088.1:4496225-4544644 GCF_000365185.1 Nelumbo nucifera | reverse complement strand
TGGGCCTCCATCATTCTCCCCCACTTGGAAAGAACTCGACCCCGAGTCGTGACTAGGATATGCAAGTGTCATCTCTAGCAGGTAGCGATGGATGTCAGCAACATTGAAGGTCTTAGAGATACCCATATGATCTGGTAGGTCCACGACATATGCATTGTCGTTGATTTTCTTCATGATCTTGTATGGACCGTACTTCCAAGGCTGCAACTTGTTGTATTTTCCCATGGGAATCCTTTCCTTCCTCAAGAATACCATAACTTCGTCACCAACGTCAAATACTTGGGGCCGACGATGCTTGTCTGCTGCCAACTTGTACTTGGCGTTGGTTTGCTCTAGTTTCTACTTCACGGCTTCTTGGACGGATTGGATCTGGTCCGCCATCTGTTCTGCGGAGGTACTGACACCGGGTACTCTGGGTAATTTTACTAGGTCTAGTGCATGATTTGGAACCTTCTTGTAGACAATGGAGAATGGAGACCTACCTGTAGAACTATGTACTGCATTATTATAGGCGAACTCAGCCTGTGCAATGGTGAAATCCCATTGTTTTGGTCTCTCCCGACATATACTGAGAATCAAGTTACCAAGGGTCCGGTTCACCACCTCGGTTTGTCCGTCTGTCTACGGATGGGCTGTGCTGCTGAAATTTAGTGAAGAATTAAATAACCTCCATAGGGTCATCCAAAAGTGGCTTAGGAACCTTGTGTCTCGATCTGATGTAATAGTCTTGGGTACCCCATGTAGACGGACAATCTCCCTGAAAAATAATTTTGCTGTTGCTGATGCATCTGTTGTTTTCTTGCATGGGAGGAAGTGAGCCATTTTAGAGAACCTGTCAACTACCACGAAGACGGAGTCCATGTTCCTTTGGGTCTTTGGCAGGCCTAGCACAAAATCCATGGACTGGTCTTCCCAAATAGCAATAGGAACGGGTAGGGGTATGTAGAGACCAGTATTTTGGGTTTGCCCCTTAGCTGTCTGGTAAATATAGCATCTACTCACAATGGTGGACACATTCCTCCTTAATTTCGGACAGTAATAACGCCCCTTAACTGCTTCAATTGTCTTGTCCCTTCCCAGATGTCCTACTAATCCACCCCCATGCAGGTCCCTAATGATTTTTTCACGGAGGGAGGTGCAAGGGATGCACAGCTGTTCCCCTTTCATAAGGAACCCATCATAAATGTGGAAATCATCTGCTGACTGCCGATTCACACATTTCTCCCACACCTGTTGGAAGTCCTCATCTTGGGCGTATAGGTCTTTTAGGCATTCAAAACCCACAATCTCAATACCGAGGGTCTTGATGAGGGCTACTCTTCTGCTAAGGGCATCGGCCACTTTATTCTGTTGTCCAGCCTTGTACACAATTTTGTATGGGAATTTGTCAAGGAAAGCAGACCATCTAGCATGCAAATCACTCATTAATTGTTTTTGCCCACTGAGATATTTTAGGGCCTGGTGGTCAGTGTAAAGAACAAATTCCTTTGCAATTAAATAGTGTTCCCATGTTTTCAAGGCTCTTACCACAGCATAGAACTCTTTGTCATAAGTAGACCACTTTCTCCTGGCTTCACATAATTCACTAAAGAAAGCAATGGGTCTCTTTTCTTGGGACAATACAACTCCTATGGCAACTCCACTGGCATCACATTCAACTTCAAACAGTTTATCAAAATTTGGTAAAGCAAGGACAGGAGCAGTTCTTAACTTTTTCTTTTATGAGAGCAAAACTTTGCTCTTGTTCTTCTCCCCATTGAAATTTCCCATTTTTCAAACATTCAGTGATGGGAGCTACAATACTACTAAAATGCTTAATAAATTGCCTGTAGAAAGTTGCTAACCCATGGAAGCGCCTCACATCTATGACATTTGATGGGGTCGGCCACTCCCTAATGGCTTTCACTTTTTCTTCATCTACTTTAATTCCTTCCTTGCTCACAATGAATCCCAAGAATAATAAATTATCACTCATAAAAGTGCATTTATTCAAATTAGCATATAATTTATTTTCCCTCAATGCTTTTAGGACCTCCCTAATATGTCCCATATGCTTAGTGATAGATTTGCTGTAAATTAAAATATCATCAAAATATACCACAACAAATTTACCAGTAAATGGACGCAGTACCTGGTTCATCAGCCTCATGAATGTGCTGGGTGCGTTGGTTAGTCCAAAGGGCATGACTAACCATTCGAACAGGCCATCTCTAATCATGAAGGCTGTCTTCCACTCATCTCCGGGGCGGATTCTGATCTGATGGTATCCACTCCTGAGATCGATTTTTGAGAAAACCACAGCCCCATTAAGCTGATCTAGCATGTCGTCCAGCCTAGGAATGGGGAATTTGTAGCCAATAGTAATTTTGTTGATAGCCCTACTGTCGACACACATTCTCCAACTGCCATCCTTCTTGGGTGTTAGCAAAGCTGGTACTGCACAAGGACTCATACTGACTTGAATGTGTCCCTTTTTCAATAATTCTTCTACCTTCTCCCGTAAAATTTCATTCTCCTTGGGACTCATCCTGTAATGTGGGAGGTTTGGTAGACTAGCACCTGGAACAAAGTCAATATGATGCTGTACATCTCTCATGGGAGGGAGTTCATTTGGTAATTCATTTGGAACTACATCATGGAATTCATCCAGTAGTCCCTACACTTCCACTGGAATTTTATTTTCCTCCAGAGTCTCATTCATATGTTCTCCCTTTACTACTAACAAATGTATCTCATGGGTATCCTTACATTCTTTCATAAATTCAACAAAATGATGCTGTACATCTCTCATGGGAGGGAGTTCATTTGGTAATTCATTTGGAACTATATCATGGAATTCATCCAATAGTCCCTACACTTCCACTGAAATTTTATTTTCCTCCAGAGTCTCATTCATATGTTCTCCCTTTACTACTAACAAATATACCTCATGGGTATCCTTACATTCTTTCATAAATTCAGCAAAATGATGGGTAATAGTAAGAAATTTTTTCTCATTTGCTTTTGGGACCTTAGGAATATTCTTTTCAGCCATGGGTAACAAGGTGTAGCGTATACCTTCCTTTTCAAGTTGGTAGGTATTCTTCCTACCCATGTGCCTTGCATCTATATCAAATTGCCAAGGCCTACCCAACAAAATATGGCAAGCATCCATGTTTACAATATCACAATATACTTCATCATTGTACTTACCAATAGAAAATGGTACCTTGCAGCGTTCCTCTACTCGTACGCCGCCTCCTTCCTTNTACTTACCAATAGAAAATGGTACCTTGCAGCGTTCCTCTACTCGTACGCCGCCTCCTTCCTTAATCCACCCAATTGTGTATGGGTTTGGATGTTTTTCAAGAAGTAATTGTAACTTGTGTATGACATCCCTGCAAATAATATTTTCTTGACTGCCACTATTAATAATTAAATCAAATAATTTACCCTTGATAGTACATCTAGTACGGAACAATCTGTGCCTTTGAGAGGTATCTTGATTTTTCTGGGACAACATTAATTTTCTTACAACACAAGTATACTCTTGATGTTCGTATGGACCCTCTTCATCTTCCCCATCAGGTCCACAGTATACTTCCTCCTCCACATCTTCTTCCTCCTCCCTTTCTACCATATTAACTGCCTTCCTCCTAGGACAATCACTGGACCTATGTCCAACCTCATTACATTTAAAGCATTTAATAGGAGCAGGCTTTGCATAGGGATTACTGGGTTTAGGAGGTTTGGAAGGGTTACCTCGAGTATGTCCTCCTGTGGGAACCTTACCAGCGTTAGTTGTACTTGCCAGGTGGGAAGGCTGAACTGCTGGGACTTATTTGTTCCTGTCGACAGTTGCCGGCCTGTTGTCACTCCCGCTGTACCGGCGATAATTATCACTACGTGCCTTGTCTTGGAACATCAATTCTGCTTTCAAGGCTAGGTTCCTTGCTTCCTGCACACTAAGAACCATCTGTACACCAATTTTATCTCTAATGGACGGTCTCAAACCGCTCAGATAACGGATTGCCTGTTGGTTATCACTCTCAGATAATTGATTTCTTTCAGCTAATCTAAAAAATTCAGATGTATATTCATTAACACTACGAGAACCCTGCGCACACCATTGGTAAGATTCAAACATGTACTGTTCATAATATGGGGGTAAAAATCTACCTCTTATAAGCTGTTTCATGCGCCTCCAGGTTCGAACAAGACCCCTTCCTTCTTTGATCCAAGTCTCTCTCATGCGTTCCCACCAAACAGATGCGCCTCCCATTAATCGGAAAGCCACCAATTTGACCCTTCGTTCCTCTGGTATCTCCATGTACTCTAAGAAATGATCGACTTTTGTGATCCAGTCTAGAAGTCTCTCTATGCCAAGATCTCCACTAAAAGTACGAATGTCTACCTTGAGTTTAAATTCATCACTATTCCTATGGGGACTGAAATTACCTTGATTGTGCCAATTTTTGTCGTTTCTGTCGTTGTCGGGAAAAACTGGAGCACCACCGAATTCTAACTCATCATCACTATCGCCATCAAGAACTGGACGTCGGAACGCAGTATTGATGGGTGGTCTGTCGTGGTCGTCTCCTTCGGTTGGATGTGGATTCTCCCGGTTCCGTGGAACAACCTCCCGTAACAAGGTTCGCAGTTGTTCAGCCATCTCTGCCAACTGTTGTTCGATGTTACGTGTGGCCGTGCGCTACTCTTCAATTGCTCTCCAAACAGCTGGGAACTCCTAGTCTCCGTCACGGGGTGGGTTGCGACTGCTACCGTTTTGGTTGGCCATATGACTGGGCGAATTCCTTGCTTTGATACCACCTGACGCAGCGTGAAAGCGATAAACCGGGCTGGCTATGCAAGCACCGGGCGAACCAAGTTTCTAGCGAAGCAAGAAARAGARAAAWYTCTAGAGGAGAGAGAAAAGGTGGCGAGAATTGAATAGAAAATCTGAAGTGTGTATTAACTGAAAACAATAGCAGTATTTATAATACATCTTGAAATCATAGAGTAACTAGGAAAGAACAACTATGATAAATATCAAAACATCTAATCTGTATAGGATTGGATTCTTTGCCATGATCTTCACCGTCCGATCTCCATGCATGAATCTTGGAAGTCTTGGATTATCTTGATCTCTTGAATTCTTGATTATCTTGAATTCTTGAGTTCTTGATTATCTTGAATTCTTGAGTTCTTGGTTATCTTGAATTCTTGAATTCTTGATTATCTTGAATTCTTGAGTTCTTGATTATCTTGAATTCTTGAATTCTTGATGGATCTTGAATCATTTCTTGACTTATCTCTTTCTTAGATCTTGACTTATCCTTATCCTAGGAGCTGCCGCCCCTAAGGTGATGTGGGCCTTGTGATGGGCCTCCATCACATTGGTTGGGGGCTTGGGGCTGACTGCTGAGCACTGATGATAATTTTTTGTAATATTTGAAGATTTTATTTTACGAATTTATAAATAAAGTTTTAGATTGTTCAGCTAAGAAATTATAAGAGATTGTGAAACAAAGAGCTAAAATCGTCATTTTTTTCACTTTTTGCATAAAATGAATCACAATATATGAATAATATGGTTTTTTCAAAAATGAGGTCAAGACTATCAATAATATTTATACATATCTTAAATAATGTAAACATAATACAAGCATCCCTACTGTCGGCTTAACTATCATAAAATATATTAACTAGAAAAAATCAATATAAAGATACAAAAGGATCTGAACCTACAAAAGTTAAAGAAATCACTAACATTAAACTGAATATGTTTCAGAAGCAAAAGAGAGTCTCACCTGTTAATGTCGGTACCTAGTTGTCTATCTGGTGGTGAGAAAGCCAAGATCGAGGTCTCCCTCTGGTCCGGTTGTGAGAAAATCTGGACCGAGGTTGTTCTCCGATTGTGAGAAAGTTGAGATCGAGGTTGTCCTTTAGTTGCTGTCCGGTTGTGAGAAAATCCAGACCGAGGTCGTTCTCTGGTTGTGAGAAAGTTGGGAGAGAGGTCAGCAATGTTTTTAAACGACCACTGCTATATATTAGTATTATTAACGCTGCCGGTTTATAGCCACTTCTTGAACTACCGCAACAAATAATATATATTTTTTTTGTAGTGAGAGGTACTGTTCAAAACTAACCATCGGAATTGTAAAAGTAGCAAAGGTCAAAGAGTTCCTGTAATTCCCACACGAGCACATGCGGCATGATGTGGTTGAGCACATGCAACTCTTCGGCACTGCTCGTGTAATTGTCAGCTATCGAGTTGCTTGAATTCGAAGACGCATCATTGATTTGGAATCTCGATGCGGAGATATTGCGTTTGAAAGTTGAATTCCTTCTTGTATAGCTTGTCTCTTCTAGAGTTTCATAATGTATTCAAAGTGGATTTGGAGAGTATACAAAGAAGAAGAAGAGGGACGAAGGTAAAATTGTGTTTTAAGAAAAATTATAGGTCTCGTGTGTATAATTTTAATGGAATATTAACGAATACTAATGGTAAGAGTAGAATCAAATAGTAGGGATAACGTTAGACAATAATCAAACAATAAAGATATATTTAATCCATTAATTAAATTATAAGAATAATTTAAGAAATTTACTCAATTTTTATTTGATTTTAATCGAAAAATACTCGCCCCTATTCGGATATGAAAAATGTGTCTTATTGGATCCACGAGCAAAGCAATATCGACCAAAAGATCAACCTTCACAGGAAGGGGTAGGTATGACATACTGTTCAGGTTAGAAAATAAACAACAACGAAGCACCTTCCCGGCATACGCAACAGCAACACCTTGCTGGATTAGGAATTGGCTCCCTGACGTATGAAGCACCTTGCAGGGGGTTCAGGTCTGCTAGACAACATTGGTGTCGAGGCGAGGGATTTGATGCTGTCGACAGCAAATTTACTGGCGTCACACCCTTTAGTCATCGAGACCGGATCTGCTCTTCCACAAAGGGCGCTTCACTCATGCCTTGCACGCACATCGTATCATGCATTGGAAATATCTTTCGTATTTATGAATTATGATTAATGGAAGAAGTTCTCAATGCACGGTGGATGTGCATGTGAGACACCCCGTGTGAGGAGCAGATCCCATTCCTTAGTCATCGTGAGAAGCAATCTCCTTATGCAAGTCCCTTTCTGTAGCTATCCCTCTCTCTATGGCATCCTTATGAAAGTCCCTCTCACACAGTGGTTAGGGTTTGGGACAAGACCGGCTTCAGTCAGAGCAAGGCTCATTCAAACAATGTTAGAACAGCTTTTACAACTTTTGATCGAAATATTTCCTACTTCTATACTTTATTTCATGGAGAGATATTCCCAATGCAAGGCAATGATAGCTGTTCGAATGGATTTGATCCGACTAAATCCGGCCAGAGTGTTTTTATCAAATTTCAATGATAGGCAAAGCACGCAGATCACTCTCCCTCAATCATCACATCACCGTCCATGTTAGCACCACGTCATATGCGCATTTCGTGAAACATGAAACCGTTGGGGGAAGCAAAAAATCTACCATTTTCATTTATTGGTGTTTTCTCGATAAACAATCACACCGAACATGCATTTAAATTTTAATAAACTTTTATCGCGCCAAACGTGGCGCCTAACGGCGTTTTATTGAAAAAACGCCCACGGTTCCAAATACGCTTATACGGTCCGAATCCGATTAGTTGGCAGTTGCTGTGCCCACGATAAGTATTTCTTAAGTCGTCATGTCACGTGTATAACTATAATTTCTCGAGTGTCCGCGGGGAGAAACCTACGCGATTTTCGAGTTTCAACGCGAGATCGGTTCCGAGACCCACTACTGTCACCGTAAGTTTACTTCGATCTACATCTAATTATCTTCTTGTCCTCGATTTCTCTTTCTTTTTGTTTAATTTCGTTTATAAAGTTATACACATTTGATGCGATTTAATTTCTAATTCTTGTCTGTTCAATCTGATCTTCTTACAAAGAAAATCTAATTTTTTTTTTGTTCACTTTTGATTGCTCGTATTGCAATATTCAGAATTCGAGAATCCAATTTTCTGTTTTAGAGTTTTGGGCTGCACATATAAGTGCTAAATTTGGGGGATCTAGATCTATGATGCTTTTGTGTTTTTTCTTTTCTTTTCTTTGGCTGCATTTTAAGGTACTAGGGTTTTATATTTACAGAGAGAATTATAGTACTTTTCCTGAGGATTTCCTATGCCAATGGCTCTAAGATTTAGACTACTGATGATAAAAAGGAAAATTTTTACTATTAATTAGTTTAGATGTTCTTTTTTTTTTTTGGTAAAAAATTTAGATGTTCAAAGATAGGGAAAAGATACTTTTCCATCTGCTGGCGGAGGAAAACTGCTTATGGGTCCGAATCGTTTTTCAAGTTCTTCGTATTCTTATCTGGTGTGTCGGTAGAATGAGGAAAGAAAAAACGCAGAACGGTGGTTTGTGATTTTCTTTAAGGGCTTTTAGCCGATAAGGGCAACTTTTTGCCCTTAATATCAATAAAAATAATAATTTTTATATAATAATTAAAATATTTGAGAAAAATATCAACTAAGGGCACTATACAGTACTCTTGTTCGTCTTCCTCCGCTAATAAAGAAAGAGTTACCTGTGCCAAAGAAGAGTTTTAATGTTTTAAGAGATGAATCGATATAGCCGCACGATTCCTCACCATGAAAAAGGAAAGGAAAAAATCTGAAATAAAACCGGTAAAAATCATGGAATGGACATCGACCTCCTCTCCGAACTGCTGTTCCAACGCCGGAAAATTAGGAATTTCTGGTGATAAACCGCCTAACATGAACTTCCCTGAAACCACTCCTGTTTTCTTCTCTTCTCTCCTCTCTCAAAGTAGTCAATTGGATGAAAAACAAAAACCGCACTCCTCATAGTTCGTCGATTTAGCTCCTGGCTTCACTTCGCCCAGTCTCTCTTTCTCTCTCATGGAAACCTCCAAACCCCCACCGCCATTGCGACCTTCAAGTAACGAAACCACTTTCATCTCATGATTCTCATCGTCTGTGTTTTCGAATCCAGATCCTGAGATTTTCAATAATTATATGAAAACTATTATTTTTATTGATATTAAGGGCAAAAAGTTGCCCTTATCGGCTAGAAGCCCTTTCTTTAATCGTCTCAGAGACCCATTTGATTTAGTCTTTACATGCATATAACTCATGGATCCTCATATACGGACAAAGATATACCTTCTTGAATTCAACTCAAATAAGCCTTTGGAGCTGTTTGATAACTACCGAATTGCTTATTAATTTGGCTTCTGCTAGATAAAATAATCACATAATGAAACATTTAGGGTTAAATAGTCAGTTTAGCATGCCATTCATTGATTAAGAAATGGCCTCTTACTCTAACTACTGGATTGACAAACCCCGCTACGTAGTTCCTCTCTGTTTAGACCTTATCTTTATTGGTCAAGTTGAATCTCACTATATCTGCCCAGAAAACAACGCTCATGCATGCTAATGGGCAGAAATTTTTTTCACTCTGAAAAGTTTCAATATTTCTATCCCTTTGAAGCAAAAGGGTTGTCCGTCACCCCCAACTATTCACATTGAAAGACATGCTGCCTATAGGAGGGAAAATAAAATAAAAAAAAGAGTGTCTTTTGGTTTTGATGTTCTGTATGGTGACCATGCATTTGACCTTTATGATCTTAATCCTACTCCTACCAAGTTCAGTTTTGTCCTTGATAGATGGATGCTTTTCTTAGGGTGACATATGGTTTACATATTGACTTGGATAATTCCTTATAGCTATATTTTTGAAATAACTCGTGTTTTGATAACTGCTATAGAGGAGATTTACCTGCGTTGGATTTAATAGGTTTTCTTATTATATAGTTCATAGCATTTTCAGTTAAGATCACATCTGTAGTTTTTTAGATCATTAATTAATCAGCAGTTGGTTCATATTTGCACATTGATGTTCCTATTCATGAAAGAGTGCAATCACTGAATCAGAAGCCACGGCAGAGGAGTGTTATTGTCTGGTTATTTTTTGCATTTGTTGGAATACAGAATGTGTATCTGGTAGTACTTATTATAGATATGAAGAGCATAAGTGTCCTAGACTAGCTAAGTGAAGCTCCTTATCTCCTTCCCCTTCCAAAACAAAATGGAAAAAAACTGAGAGCTTTGCTGTTTTCTGTATTCTTTCGTGAAGTGGGAACTTAAGTGACTAGAGTGCAGAATGACAGCACAACAATTGGAGCACTTACCTTGAATATTGAGAATATTCCCACTTCATACTATATACACACTTTTCAACTTCCAGATCATATTGATGTTCATGATGATAATAGTAGTATTATGGTTCTCGTACAATTTATAAACCTGTACTTGTGAAGAAAAAACGGAATTCATGTTTCTGCAGAAACAAATTTTCAATATCATTTCTGTTATCTAACTTGGATTATGGTAGTTCTGAATTACTACTAATAGCATKTGGTGTTGTTTGTTTCTTCTGCTCTTTTGCAGATGATTGACGACCGAGATTTGGGATTCATTGCCAATTTTCTTGGCATTTTTATAATTGCTCTTTTAATTGCTTATCATTATGTGATGGCTGATCCAAAATATGAAGGCAACTGAAAATTTGTCTGTTAACCTTGAACAAATACATGTCATCAATTTTGTTAAGAGAACTATTTTACAAGTGGAAATAGGTTTGATGTAGTTAACAGATTTTCACCCTTTCCCAGTGCATTAATGTTATGATTGCTCTGCTATTGTAAAGGGATGTTAATATGAGTTGGCGTAATCTTTGTTTCTCAACTTGTGGGTAGAGGCATATGTTTCTAACTAGAGATCATATCAGCACCCTGTGGGGCACGCCCCACATGCACATCTCAGTGTTCATTGGGAACATCTCCCATGACAAGATGTTCCCAATACACGGTTGGAATGCGCTTTGGGGCGCTGATGTGAACTCTTCTAACTAGTATTATTGAATGGTTGGAATGGTCTGAGCAAGATGTTGGTCCGATGAGTGCTCTGTTTGCGTTGAGATTGATCAAGGTACTCTTTTGTGTTAAACTAACATGACATACCTTTGGCTTGGATGGTTATACTTGTATTGCCAAGTTGGTAGTTTTATGGGTATTTTGTTTTGTTGAGATGTATAAAAGCCATCACTACCTTGGAACAATTGAAAGGGGTCATGAAGTCATGCCATTGTTAAGATTTAAATGATGAGTTGGCCCTATGGCTGTGCCCTTAGCCGAAGTTTCTATAATGGTTGAAGGAGTAATTCAGCAGTTAGGATGCAATTATCATCTGTGAGTTCGGCTTCAGTCAGGGCAAAGCCCATTCGGGCAGATTTTACTGTCTTGCATTGAGAATATCTCTGTATTTGTGTACTTTATTTCATGGGGAGATATTCCTAATGCAAGGTTACAAAAGGCTGTTAGAATGGTGTGGGTACAGATTTTCGCTGATAGAAAGGATCACCATGTTAGAGGTCTTGAATATAATGATCCTTCTGTGCTGCATTCACCCAATCCATATTTTATTTGTTCCTAACTGAACTGTATGTAAAAGAGGCTTTGGTACTCTCCCTTTTCTCCTAGCCATATTTGCAAGGGTAAATGCTTGGATTTCTTGTATGCATGATTTTAAATGTCAATTTCCATAATTCAGTTTCACACAGCCTGACAATTGCACGTAGTTGTAGATTTGCTAAGTAGGTTCTTGCAGGGTGTAGTGCTCGATTGGTTACCAACCATCAACATAATGCCCCAAGTAATTGAAGAAGCAAAAGGACCATTTAAAACCAGGAAAAAGAAAAGCATATAGTAAGACATGATTTCTGTTGGTAAAAGTAGTGAGGCATGATTAAAATATGCAAGGTGGAGTGTTGTTAGGGAGTTAGATATTTCATCCTTGCATCCATCGTTAGAAGAGAAAATCAAGTTCATAACCGTCATCCTTTGCCCACAAGGGGTGGGACTATTTCTTGTTGCATCTGAATGCATTATTGGGTAACTGTTTTTTAAACGTCGGAGTTAAGGTTTGAATCCAGTCTGCTCCTAAAACCCCAAGTAGCAGGGACCAACGTTGGGTGATGGTTTATGATATTTGTATCCTGTGCTTGTGAACCTCCATCAATAGCCCTTGCAGCGGCAATTTCTTCCAAGGACAAGATAGATATGCTTCGAATATTTGCCTCAACAAGAACACTGCTGCTGGCCTGCCGCCACCATCTGTCAGAGAAATGGAGCAACAACCATTATAAATGGCCAAACATAAGAACTAAACAGTAAGGCTCTATCTGCTTCAATGTAAAATGGATAGAAAACTTTTCAGGCTGAAATGTTTTTACCTATATTTACACAAGGTTTTTAAAACTGAATCGGACAACGAACCGGTCAGGGGTCCTGTTCCTGGGCCGGATGAATCAAATGGATGGCTCATTCTGACAAAGAACGGCTAAAACCATTGGATGGTTCGAATGATTCAAACGGTTTGACCGTCTGAATTAGCAGTTTGCTGACCAAATCAATGGTTTTTGGTGAAATAACGATTCTGGTAAAATGGAACCGGTCACCTGACCGTTTTCCGGTTTTTCCAGTCTGACCGTCTGATTTTGAAAACCATGATCCACTGGACGAACATTCTCTCCCAACTGCGCGAGTTGTTTCACTTGCCAAGTCTGCCGGTTATTCAACTTTCAAACATGAATGGGAACTGTAGTTGTATAATTTTTGCCATTCTGAAGTTTTGTTATTAAAGGGAAAGGCCTACTTGTCGGAAATCTTCAATGTGGCCAACTTTCTAAATTGAGAGGTCTAAACGACAGGAATCTTCAATGTGGCTAGATGGTTGGTGGGTCTAAACGGCCTTAGCCACACTTCGGGTTATCCTTTGTTCAATGGGCCTTTTTTTTTAAAAAGAAAGAAATAAAAACAAAAGAACTTAAGGCTATGTTTGGTTTGAAGGAAAATGCAGGAAAAGGAAGAGAAAAGTAGGGAAACTCATACAAGGTTTGTAAAGGTTCCCCACCTTACCTTACTTTTTCCTTCAAACCAAACACAGCCTAAGGGAACCCTATTCTAAATTTGAAAGCATACTCTGAAAGAATGATTCTCTTTTGTGCCTTTTTCCTTGAAAGTTGAAACCACAGCCCATAGAACCCCCAGATTCGAGAGTTTTGCACTATAACTTGCATACCAAAATTGTGGTTTGAAATGAAAGCCTCAACGAGTATTTGGAACTGCAGTGTTAGTGTTTCCATTTAGCCTCCACATAAACACCTTGTAAATGTAAGGTTCAAAGTATCAATACAATATATCTGATACAGGGTGTATGTATTAGTTTTCAGGGTCATTGATACTCTAAATTTAAACAACTAAGTTATTTTGTCTTATTTAAATGTTAACAGGTGATGCGATATATTACCTGATAAACTGCTATAAAAAACAAATTAAAGAAAGCAAATGAAACTCTCTTAGATATGCTACTTTTGTGTATCAGTACTTTTAACCATGAGTACACATTTTAACTACAAAAATCAGATTTGGTTAGGCAAATTCAAATACAAACATTTCTATCATCATTTATGTCGGGTTATGCACAAGGGGGTGTGAGTAGGTGCCAATTGGACTGAATTTGGTCTAATTCGATCCAATCCAATATGAGTCTATTATAAATGGACCAGGTCCAATCCAATCCAATGATTGTTTTAGACCAATTTGAACCAGTCCAATTCAATGTCTGGACCGTCTAATCTGTTCAAATTCATTTTGATTTAGATTGGTTTCAACTCAAACCCAGTCCATTGACACATATATTCTTATCTTATATCAATGGACCAGATATTAGCTTAATCCAACCCAATCTAATATAAATTTGTTACGGATGAACCAGGTCCAATCCAATCTCATAAATATTTTAGACCGGATTAGTTCCAGTCCAATGTCTTATTGATCCGTCCAAATTGATTTTGGACTGGACGGGATCCAATCCAAAACCGGTCCATTGACACCCTTAGGTGTAAGAAGAAAACTTTTTTTTTCTTTAGTTATCTTATGTGATCTCTAGTGGCAGTGTGACACATACTTAAAAGTACAATTGACAATATGTACCAAAAACACCTCGCTTTACTAATATTCAATTCGATAAATCATGCACAATTAAGACTTAACTCACCATGGTACCAAGCATCACCGAATGGTGTAATCATTTACGAAATTATCATTAAGGCTGTGTTTGGTTTGAAGGAAAAGGAAGGAATAGGTAGGGAAACCTATTCGAATAGGTTTCCTTCAAACCAATCACAAGCCTGAATGATCATTACCAATAATCTTGGGAGATCAAATCTCCACAGAAAATAGGACAATTACACCAAAATAGTAGAAGCAAGAAATACGTTGGCTTAATACCGTGGCATAAAGAAAATCAGTGGTTACCAATAGAAAATAAAGAAAATAAAAGAAAATTTATGTACATGGACTAGATGTACAAGAGAATGACAACACATGCCCCAAACAACAGAATCTGGCACACGAAAATAGCAGTTATATTGAGAGGTGGCAACCAAAATAATTGTTTTCGACAAAACATTTTTTGGTTGGGTGAGGGTTAAATAAATTGGGGAAAGCAGCTTCCTAATGTCAGCTTTGTTTTCTCAGGATTTAAGCTGCACTAATTGGAGGTGGAGATGCTTTTTTTTTGTGAAGTCTCACCATCTTCCCGAATACCAATTTCTCTCACCCCACTGTCCTCAATATCAATGTTTCTCACACCACTGCAGCTTTCTTCCACACCCTTATCATCCTCTTCATCAGCTTCGTCATTCAAAAGAGATCCCTTCTGTTGGAGTTCTTTCACCTTTCGGTACTCATCATAATGTGCTTTTCTGTGTTCTCTAAAGCTCAAACTGCTCCTATCAGCTTCAGAATCTGAGGAAATACCAAAACAAGAGGGGTAAAAGAATAACTGCTAGTAAGAAACAACGAACTCTATATTCTAAGTTCAGATTAAATACGAAATCAAGTATATCTCAGAAAAAACTGCAGAAACATGTTAACAATTCCATCTTTATTATAGAGTGTAGTTTAATGGAGTAGGAATTTAAGAAGATCAGAAGAATTGGCCATTGGCAGAGGGCATGAGATCATGCCATAATGATGAGTCCGATCTTAAAAAAAAAATGAAGAAATGAGTGGAACTTGTTTAAAAGGTCAAGCATAACAAATAATAAGCAAATAATAAAGACAATAATGGATTATGAATTTATAAGAAGGGTAGGTGGAGCGAGAAAAAAGTCAGGTAGCAAATTTTGAAAGTTCAAACTACTAGGTCTGAGTTAAGAGAACCTTCATTGTCCTGTTCCATGGCATCTGCCTCATCCTCAGAAGACCAACCCCCTGAATGGCTGGAGTGGTTTCTACTCGAGGAAGCTACATCATTCAAAGCAGTCCGAATAGCTTCAGCATGAATAACATCATCAATGCATTCATCAAAAGCCCGCCGCCCGGGCGGAGGACCTACATGAGCAGACACTATCAAGTTAACATTACCAACAATTATCCAATTTTATATTCATGATAGAGTTAGACAATGGGCAATACCATCATCATCACCACCATCATCATCATCATCAATCATAGGGTGGTACGGAGTCTTGGGCTCAGTGATTTTCTGCCTTACAGGTTTATTAGCTTCAATTTCAGATAAGTTTGCCTCATTCCATCTCACGTGTCCCCTGATCTCCAAACAATCATGAAAAGAATTGTATTTATTACTGATAACTGGCTCAAAGATGCATAGAACATATTGTTGTAAAACTAAAATATACATCCAGTAACATGTACATATGACCAGCTTAATGTAAATATGAACTTCAAATCATTCACAAGCAATCTATCCTCCAACTCCACTAACACTCTTGCAATGAAACCTGACCAATTTACTTTATCAATAATGACAATCTTTTACAGGAGAACTGCAACAAAGCTCTTTATCACCATCCAAACAAGAACTGGTCAAATAACAAGGACCAAAAATTCTGTTACATTAATATCCCGCATGTGGTCATGATATAATGTAAACATCCACTATCATGTAAATTTTGGTCCATTACAATGTCAATAAAATTATATCGTATCTTATTTGTTTTATCAATATCAAATTTAATAGTAAAACAAAATATAAGAATGTGAGGAGATGCATGTTACTGAGTCCAAAAATATGAACTTAGTAGTTTTTATTTTTTCTAAATTAAGCCATAAGCTGTTTCAAAAAATAGAAGGCATTTCCCCTTTTTGGTAATCGCATTTCCTCTCTTTTTTCAAGAGAACTTCACAATGTCATAGCATGCCATCAGATGAGAATCCTCCTCTACCAACCTATGTTCCAAGGAATATGCCAAGGCAATATATTCCTTTTGGATCTGTAGTAGCACCAAGCAGGCCAGCACTGAATTAGGGGTGGCCACGAACCGAGCTCTTCACAAGCTACTCGAGCTCGGCTTGTGAGGCTCGCGAGCTGGCTCGAATATATATATATATATATCTATATTATATTATATATATATATAATATAATATAATATAATATAATTATAGAAAATAATATATATAATAAAAATATTATAATTCTTATTTTTTTAAATATCAAATAAAAAATATTTTTATATAATTTTTAATTTTTATAAAATATTTTTTCTCAAGTCGAGCTCGAGCTCGAGCCTCATACTATTCGGCTCGGCTCGAATCCACCCCTACACTGAATAATTTCATACTCATAATGCAATAAGGGAATATGAAATACTATTTTTATTCAGTGACATTTAGAACTCTATTAATTATATGAGGAATATATGTACAGTACACTGCATCAATTCTCTTTTTTAAATACAGTAGAGTAGCACAATGCTGTTCTCCCCAGCTCCTAGATAATACTTCTGTACCACCTCATTTATTCTAAAGGATATCCTTCCCAAACCAGCTGCTTCCTGTTCATTTCTTGTTGAGCTAATGAACCAGCAAGAGAATTTATGGACCGTTAGAATCCAAGGAAAAACTGGTTCCATGCAGTTAGCAGAATGCCTTTTTCTAAAATTCCAAGGTCCTTCCCTTTCTTCAGTATCTATTAACATCAAAATGAAATACCACGGTCATGGTTTTGTTATTTAAATCCTTAAAATGCCACATGTGCTTCCTGAATGACTCATTTTATAATGGTAGGACATTTCCAAAAGAAGGGAAAACCTTTTTCACCAATTTTCCAGCATTAACAGGATCAATCAGATTTATAGGATTGAAAGTAGAAATAATTACTATCCCTTGCTGAGGCAAGCTTAATCAAGAAATCCATCATAATTCAGGTATACATATCTAACTAGAAGATATCAATTGAGCTTTTAAGCAGTCATTTATAGTATTTGCTTGTAGGCAGATACAATAGTGTGCCATAGAATGAATACAATACACCAATGCTGATAAATATAAATTGTAAACTCAATGATCCTTGGTTGAAGTTGATCAATAAAATCTTAAAAAGCTCCAAATAATTGGATTAAATGCATAAAAATACCTCATTTCTTCTAACACTGATCTGCTCAACTGAACCACAACACGCTAAGCACTGGCCAGTTGTTGAAATGACCTAATTTCACAGAAAAAAAAAATACCAGTCTTATTTCTTCTCTCAACATCTTAAGAAAATCTCCATAATTTATCAATAGTCCAGGTTTACTGTTAAAAAATGACAGCCTGGAATACTGATCAACATGGTTATTACGTTTGCCATCTATGTGGCATCCCAAAATTGTTCACAGGATTCTCCATTACCCTCTTTATATGCGACAAATTCCAGACAAAAAGTCCTTGCCACATCAAAAATGTCATTTTTACCGTCTCTTATGCACAAAATCAATAAATTCATAGAGGATAAACACAATACAAAGCAAGGTATCAGGTAAAACTTGACAAGGAAATAGATAGGGGGCTAATTCAAAGGGTCTCTTAGGGCAGCCCAGTGCATAGGGCTCCCACCAATGCGGGTCTGGGGAGGGACATGTACACAGCCTTACCCCTGTACATACAAAGGCTGTTTCCAATCAAAGGGTCTCTAAAAAGGAGGTATAAATGAGGCTATACAGTATTAGGGCTGACAATCTTGACCCCAACCCATTTGACCCACCCATATCCACCCAATCTATTAGTGGATCAATATGGGTTGAGCAAACTCATTAGGGTCAGTAGAAAAGGGTTAGGGTGGGTTGGGTCGAGGGTACCCATTAGGGTCAAGATGGGTTGGGTCACTCTATCTACACTCGCCAAATATCAAAAAACGGAAGTTGTAGAGATTCGAACCCAAGCCTCATGATTAGGGTTCAAGTCTCTTAATTTACATTCTTTAACATACATGCATAATAAAGTAATATGTACAATAAAGTCATTAATTAACACAAATTAAGAGGTGGACTAATGGTAATTAAGCAATATATAAAAATAAGAGGTCATGGATTTGAATCTTGCTAAGCACATTTTAAAATTTCTATTAGTTAAAGACCCAGGTGGTTTCATGAAACCAAGACTGGTTCACCAGTTTTTCAATTAAAACGGCTGGTCAGCCGGTTTTTTAACGAAAGCGGTTATTGGAGTAGGACCGGACCCACCAAGGTCTTGGGTCACAATTCAAGTGTTCAACCGGGCCGACCAACCAGTCCAGTCTGGTTTTCTAAACACTAGAAGAAAGTTGTTGGCAATGATAAGTTATGGAGCACTCATTGTCAGAAGTCTAGACATACTTGTGATACATGTTGAGATCTTCATAGGAAGCCAAAATGGGCCCATGAGTTGAATAAGAAATCAAATCAAAATAAGAAACCAAGACAACAAGGTCAGAAGACGTTTAATGCAGCAAACATGGCCTCTCAGGAGTCTCAACCATCTACCACACTACCTTGAGCTAGGGACGCTCTTCTGTGACCGATCCCAAGGAAGATATCATTAATTCCTTCCGTGACCATTTGGAGCTGTAGGGCAATCCGTTAGATGGATTATGCTCATCCTTCAATTTCATTTACGTGTACATCAAGTAATGGTAAGTTTGCCACAACTTTCCATGTGTCATCTCATCCCTCAAACTCCCCTTGGATAATAAATTTTGGAGCCCCAAACCATATATTGGTAAGTCAAATTGTTTGCAATCCTATCATCTTGTGTTTGCCAGGGACAAGATGAAATAGGCTAATGGTTCCTTTTCCACCATAGTTGGTCAAGGAACCATCTCCTTTCCCTTTGGACTTACCCTTTCTAATGTGTTACATGTTCTAAAATTGCCTATAAACTTGTTCTCTGTTAGTAGTATTACAAACTTGTTAAACTACTCAGCGACCTTTTTTTTCCTTCTTCTTGTATGATACATGATTTGGCCTCAGGGAAGATGATTAGTAGATGTCGTATGGTGAATGGTCTCTACATGCTGGAGAATAAAGCTAGTCTTGCAGTTACTAAGTCTAAGAGTCAATCTAGTAAGAAAGAGTCAAATCTACTTATGGCATAGTTGTTTGAGTCACTTATTTTTTGAATCATTAAAGTTTTTGTTTCCAGAATTGTTCAAGTCAGTGCCAGTGTCTGAACTCACATGTCAAACTTGTTAGTTGAGCAAACATCATAGAAATCATTTTGCTTTAAGAAATAATAAATCTGATTTTCCTTTCTACATTGTCTATTTTGATGTTTGGGGCCCTGGTACTTTACCCTCTAAGATTGACTATAAATTCTTTATTACATTTATTGATGACTACTCCAGATATACATGGGTGTATCCAATGCGATCCAAAGATGGAAGTGCCAAAGATTTTAAAAGATTTCCAACCCATGATTTTCACTTAATTTCAGATGGAGGTCCACATTTTCCAATTTGACAATGCTAAAGAGTATTTCCATATTGACGCCACGGAACTTTTTGCTTCATGTGGATCCATTCATTATAATTCTTGTGTCAAAAGTCAAAACACCCCAACGGAATAGTGTTGCAGAAAGGAAAAATCACCATCTCCTTGAAGTTGCTCATGGGCTACTCACACATATGAATGTTACAAAATGTTTTTGCATGGATGTTATTTTATGTGATGCCTATCTTGTCAACCATCTCGCTTCTTAGAATACAAGGCCCTTCTTCAGCTCTTGTTCCCCAAAGCTCCCTTATTTTCTTTTCCTATTTATGCGTGTGGTTGTCGTTGTTTTGTTCAAGACTTGTCTCTTTGTGGTAAACTTGATCCTCGTACTATTCCATGTGTATTCTTGGGATACCCATCTTCTCAAAAGAGTTACTGGTGTTTTGAACCCGTTTCTAGGAAATATTATGTTTCTATGGATGTATCTTTCTTTGAGAGTGATCCTTTTTTTTCCTGTTTCTCCTCAGGGGGAGAATAAGGTAGAGGAGAAGAATCAAGTCCAAGTCCTTCCTCCATTACCTGACCCTCCTCTGTTCCGTGTTTTGGTTTGTCATTGCAAGAGGCAATTGAGTTCAAGAGCTGTGGAGCAACTTGAAGTTGTATCACCAACATCATCAGATTCATCGGAGGTAGATCCTACCCAGTCAGGTGTAAGTGCAAGAGCCAATTGGCGCCTTAAAAACTATGGAAGAGATCAATGCCTTACATAAAAATGATACATGGGAGTTAGTGGATCTTCTTGAAGGTAAGGAACCAATAGGGTGTAAGTGGATGTTCATGGTGAAGCACATGGTTGATGTCACAGTGGAAAGGTATAAAGCCCGGTTGGTGGCAAAAGGCTTTACTCAGGTGTATGGAGTAGATTATGCAAAGACATTTGCTCTAGTAGCTAAAATGAATTTCATCAGAGTCCTTTTATCTCTAGTTGTTAACCTTGATTGGGATCTTCATCAGTTAGATATCAAAAATGCCTTCCTGAATGGTGGTCTCGAATAAGAAGTGTACATGGTTCAACCTTCTGAATTTTGTGTCTAAGGCAAAGAACAAAAAGTGCAAAGGTTAAAGAAGTCTTTGTATGGACTAAAACAATTACCAAGAGCTTGGTTCAACAAGTTTCATCTAGTTATGTAGCAGATGGTTACAAACAATGCTAGACTGATCATACATTATTTGTGGAAAGAGAAGGAAAGGTTGCAGCCTTGATACATTCTTAGCCACTCATTTTGAGGTAAAGGATCTAGGTCCCTTATGGTATTTCCTTGGAATTGAAGTAGCCTGCTCACAAAAGGGGATCTTCATTTCACAAAGGAAATACATCCTAGATCTGTTACAAGATTCGAGAAAACTAGGGGTGAAGCCAACTGACTCTCCCATTGATGCAAATCATAGACTGGGTGATTGTTGTGGTGAGACTATCAAAGATGTAAAGCAATTCTAGAAACTTATGGGAAGGCTATTGTACTTGTCCATGACCTTGACCAGACATTGCTTATGTCATGGGTGTTCTTAGTCAATTCATGCATGCCCCTAAGACCACACATTTAGAGGCAACTGAGAGAATCCTTAGGTACTTAAAGAAGTTTTTAGGACTCACAAAAGGGGATCTTCATTTCACAAAGGAAATACATCCTAGATCTATTACAAGATTCAAGAAAACTAGGGGTTAAGCCAACTGACTATCCCGTTGATGCAAATCATAGACTGGGTGATTGTTGTGGTGAGACTATCAAAGATGTAAAGCAATTCTAGAAACTTATGGGAAGGCTATTGTACTTGTCCATGATCTTGACTAGACATTACTTATGTCATGAGTGTTCTTAGTCAATTCATGCATGCCCCTAAGACCACACATTTAGAGGCAACCGAGAGAATCCTTAGGTACTTAAAGAAGTTTTTAGGACTAGTTTACTATTCCAGAAGTATGGGCATTTGAAGGTTGAGGTGATTATAGGTGTTGATTGGGCCAAATTAGTTGATGATATAAAGTCCACTAATGGGTATTGTACCTTTGTGGGAGGGAACCTAGTCACATGGAGAAGCAAGAAACAAAATGTAGTGGCTAGGTCCGGTGTTGAAGCTGAGTATAGAGCAATGTCTCACGAAGTGGCTGTGGTTATGTGGATAAAAAATATGTTGAGTTGGGTTTTCTAGTTGATAGCCCCACGTCTTTGTATTGTGATAACAAGGCTGCCATCAATATTGCAGACAACCCAGTTCTTCATGATAGAACTAAATATGTTAAGGTGGACAAGCACTTTATCAGGGAGAAACTTGTTAATGGGGAAGTGCATACTCTATATGTTAGTTCCAAGGAGCAACTTGCAAACATTTTTACAAAGGGGCTACATCACTTGCGGCACAGTGACTTATGTAACAAGTTGGGCATGATTGACATCTATGTCCCAGCTTAAGAGGGAGTGTTAGAACTGTTATAATTCTGTACTTTAGTGCCATAAGGACATATTTGTAATTTTTACTTTATTTTTTATTAGTTTGGGTCACCTTAATATAAATACAAAACGATGGTGCTGCCAGCCCAAGATTTTTTGACTCCAAATCTTTTTTCTTCTCTTCTCTCTTCCCTCTTCTCTTCTCTGACTTTCTACCATAATTTTACCAAGAAAACAATTATGAATACCAATACTCAAACCCAGGAACAACCTTATGTTGTTGCAATCAATGGGACAAGAATGATAGCTCAAAGCTCGATTGAATAAAGCTTAACCACAGCCAGATGGGGTTGGCTGCAGAGACCATGTAAATACATAGAAGTTGCATATGCAAGGGCATGTCATCATTCATCAGCACTCACAAATCACAAAATTTGTCAACTCATCCACCATAATAGCATTTAGGTCCATTGAAGTATACATCAGTCCAAAAATAGTAGCATAGGAGGAAGCAAAAGGAACCTAACAACATTAAGCAACTGCAATAATCTTGATGGATCTTTTCCAATTCCTAATTTCCTTTGTTTTTCCCTGATCCTCTTCAACCAATAAGAGAAGCCTCTAGGAACAACTCCTATGTGGTGGTGTAAGAAAAAAAATCCATGATGTCCACATTCCTAGTTCACAGTTTTGAATATTTTTTTATTGGAGTTCACAGTTTTGAATATTACTACTGAAATATGAGTTGGAAGGATTTGGACATGTACCAATTAATTTCAGACGTACTAGCTAATGATCCTATCCAACCATACATGTATTTTGTTTGGCACTGGCCACACAAACCTAAGAAGACTTTGGGCTTTTTTTTAGTTTTATTTGGCAAACTAAATTAGGTTTAATTTATGATAAAACAACAAGCTTTGGATTTAAAGGGGATCCTCATCATTGTAAATTTATTTTGATTGGAACCTACCATCCACTTTGAGCTAGGTCTTTTATTTGACAATTTTGACTTAGGAATTAAACTAGATTTTAGTTACAATAAAAGGCTATGAGATGCCTTTGTAGTTTGAATTAGGAAACAATATATTTTTAGATCTAGAGAGAGAACCATATCACTCTATGTATTATTATAATTTAATAATACCTTCCCACACGTTTGAAGAGAAACTCTCCTCTTTGAGGGCTTTGCATATAATACTAGATGTGACTAGTGTTTTAAAAGCACAAGGGGCTTTTTGCACCTGAGGCGCAAAGCACAAGGCAAGGCATGCACCCTTTTGAAGCAAGGTGAAAAATTTTAAAAATAAAAAATAACAAATAAAAAAATTGATATTAATTAAAAAATACATACTTAAATTTTAAGCTAAATATTTTAGAAAGCCTATTGGCTCAAATTAAAGTGCATAAACATAATACATAAAGCATATGCAAGGTGAAAATGTAGAAATAAAATTAAACATAGCATATAAAACATATTCAAGCACTCGACAATTTAAGCACATGAAACTTCAAGCTCTTTATTTCTTTCCCACTTGCATTACTCTAATTTTACCAGCCACATTTTATTGAGCCCCTTGAGGCAAGCTCAAATAAGTCCATCCTTAGTTTGCCTGCCAATGCTCCTAGAACCCCTATTTGCTAATATTGTTCACTTCATTCTTCATGGTAAAAGACATTTTTTTAAATATAAGGAACTAAGACTAAATTATAAAACCAATTTTTTAAGTAGAGATTAAGAATTTAAGACCCTAGCATGGACTTATTGGGGCATGCTTCAAGGGGCACATTTGGGGGTTGGGGGTGGAGCCCCCAACTCAGCCACCATACTTAAAAAAATACAAAAAGCACCAAATTTAACAAAGGTGCCTGCCTAGGCTGAGGCACAAGGCACACTAGGTGCATGCTTTTCTAAAGTGGATACACCCGGGCCTAACCAAGGCACAAGCCTTGAAATGCACCTCGCTTGTGCACCTAGATATGCCTTTTCAATCACGGTCTATGACACTTCATTACGTGTTGTTTTCTCAGGATCGTAGTTTCTTTTTTTTTTTTTTGTCATATTGTCTTTTGCATGAGTGCCTAGGCTGAGGCACAAGGCACACTAGGTGCATGCTTTTCTAAAGTGGATACACCTGGACCTAACCAAGGCACAAGCCTTGAAATGCACCTCGCTTGTGCACCTAGGCATGCCTTTTCAATCACGGTCTATGACACTTCATTATGTGTTGTTTTCTCAGGATCATAGTTTCTTTTTTTTTTTTTTGTCATATTGTCTTTTGCATGAGTGCACCTAGGGGTGGATTCGAGCCAAATCGAGCCAAATATATAGGCTATTCGAGCTCGGCTCATCAAAACAATGTCAAGCTCGATTTGAGCTAAAGACTTGAGCTTGAATTTGGCTCGACTCAAAAGCTTCCAAGTTCGAGCTTGTCTTTGAGCCAAGCTGCCTATAAAAAATAAAATTTAAACATATAAAAGTTATTTTTTTAATTTTGCATACAAAAATTAAGAATTATAAAAATTACTTATTATCATACATATAAAATTAAAAATATTATATATAATATTTATTATTATACATATAAAAATAAAAAATATAAAAATTATTTATTATATATATTAGGTTCGATTAGGCTTGTGCAGTGTTTTAAAAGTGCAAGGGTCAAATAAAGGATAAGCACCTCTCAACAAAGGGAAATCCAGAGTCCCAAACTTCCAATAGGGTTTAATGAATTCTACTCAAATTGTTACACTGAGGGAAATATAGTTCTTTAAATTTTAGATACTTCACTAGCTTAGGTAAACAAAGAAGGGTTAGAATACTTCTTTCAATGGTGAATCCATGCTTCAAAATGGGTATTAGTGGAGGAAGAAACATTTGAGGGGGGGAATAGATGAAGTGAAAAGATAATCTGAAACAAAAAGAGTCGTTAAAACATGGGGATATCGATGTAAAAATGGAAAACATTAGGGGGAATATGCAGAACCGTTAAAACATGGGACATGGATGAAATAATCCAACCCCACCCCACCAACCAACCACATAGAATATGATTTATAGAGGTGAAGACCAAGAACTGAAATAGCAAAACCTCCAAGTTACAACTTTGACAATGCTGCAAACAAACAATACTTGAATGGAGAGAAGCTAAATAATGGAGCTAGAGAAACCCGGAGGAGGAGGTAGCGGGTAGGTTAACATGATCTAAAAAACAGGAAAAGCTGCGTGGATGTACCAAGCTCCCAAAGAACAACTCTAACAAGCAAGGGAGGAGAATAAAACTACAACCTTGCAAATTATAATGGAGCCTTAAAGCAACGTTTGAACCAGAACCTAGCGTTAGAAACTTAGAATCAAAACAAAAGTAGAGAGGGAACCAATGTAGTGTCGAAAGAAATACCCCCAGTTCTACAGAAAAGAAACCCTGAGCATCCATGACCCCCAAAGAGTCAATAATTTGCAGAGATTCCTTCATTGTGTTCAGAAAATATATGAATATGTTAGAAACCCTATTTGAAGAAATTGAAATTCATGAAACGCAACCTAAAACCCAGTTGAACAAGTGCATATTTCAATTACAATCTTCAAAGCTTAGAACGCATAACGCTTCAAAAGGAATTAAAAAGACAGCAAAACAAAAATCCAAATCGAGAAGATGGAACCTAAAAATTATGCAGAAAACTTTTAGAAAAATAATAGGGAGAGAAATCCATACCTCGAAGAGAAAGGAGAAATCTGGAATCGTCAAAGCTGACAAAAAATGGCCCGTAAAATCTTTCAAATGAACAATGCCAATGTATAAAAACGTTTTTGCCCTTCACCGCTCCCTTTCGGCCTCCCCCATACATTCTCATTTCCCAAACTAACCTTTTGATAGCTAGAAAATGTCAGCTCTGCCCCAGGGAAAGCGTCGTTTTGACCCTAATGACCCCACTTGAAGCCATGCGTCCACATAGAACTGAGGACATCCAACCAACCGCTGTAACTGTCGGCGAATCCGTTCCATTACTATTTCAAGAGACCACAGAAACACACATGGAAGAAATCTTCCTCCTTTCTAATGCCGCAGAGATTGTGGAGCCCACGATGCCTGCCACGTGTATAGAAAAAGGGCCCTAGTCTTCCCCATAAGATCTCTCAAGACCATCGTAAAAATTCTTGGATAGAAATTGTAAAATTGAAATAGGAACAAGGGTCCTTTGGGTATAAACAAATTTCTCAGCGATGAAAACGTTGAAAGTGAAGAAGGAGCCAGGGTGGAGTCGTGGAGTGCGGAAAGAGAAACAGGGGCAAAGTGTTTTTTTTTTTCATTTTTCATTTTTTATTTTCATCGGCTTCTTATATTTGAAAATTTTGCAGTCCAGAAACAAGCATGAGATCCCTAAAATCCTGCCAAGTTTTCTTCAACCCATTGTTCTTTTTGAGGTACGGATTTAGGTCTCGTTTAATATCTCGAGTTTTGATTCACGATCCATCTTTTATCCGTAGTCTGTACTACTTGTTTGTAATTCTTTATTTCTTTGTATTTTTCTTTGATCTGGGGTTTAATCATGGTTACTTCCGATGCTTAAATCGATAGGCTTCTGCCAATTTGCCTGCTCTACTTTCATTAGTGCTTTCCTCTTTTTCCTTGTCCTTGGATGGTGGGTAGATTCTTTTAGCGATTTGGAATTTAGACCTCATTTTCTAGGTTCAATTTCTTAAGATTTAAGAGGTTTCACCGTATTTCTTACTTGCTTGTTTAGTTTTGTCTATGCGAATATCAATGGTTTTTGTTTTCATTACATCATTATATCAATCTTCACTTTCTTGATGGAGAGAGTGGATTGTAGTTGCATGATATTTCTTGTTTTAAGATTCAGGTTCAGGTTGTTGAATTTGAGTTACAAGTAGTATAATTGATGATTTAAATAAGCTATTCACATAATTTGCAACATCCCGAATAAATAAGCTCTCCAAGAGGAAGTAACCACGAACTGAGTGTTGTAAAACTATTAGGCGAAACAGAAAAAAAGCAAAAAAAAAGGGTGTTTTAGAAAACTAAGTTCTAGTAACTCCTTTGAGGATGCAAAAGTTCTTATCGATCTTAATAAAATTTACCCATTTGGATACAGGTAAAAACAAGAGTGGTGAAGTAGATAGTAGTCATTTGCCTTTATACTTGCATTTAGAAGTAGCTTCTTTTGTCTTTTTCTGCTTCTTAACATGAGCATTCTCTTTCTTTCCAGGATTTCCAACTGATGAGCACTAGCAGAATTTGTCATTGTGAAGTCCTTGTATGTTAACCTCGAAGATCTCAGTGGAACAGATAATAAAGAGAAAAACAAGGACGGGAAAGACATGTTTTCATTATTCTATGGACTCTGGAATTATATCTTTAGCAAGACAGAGTTTCATGTTCTTATTCTTGGGATCGACAAGACTGGAAAAACTGTAATATATTTCTCTATTTTCTTTACAAACTCTGTATTCTTTTATTATTTCTAACCTCCATGTAATAATATATGGAGTTCATTATCTGTTCCTTTTTTGGTATATAGTAAGTACCCAATTCATTATTTTTCTGCCAGTCTGAGATCCTGGAAAATAAAAAGTAATATTGTTCTTAGGTGTACTCAGGTTCGGTTGGGCTATTTTTTTAAACTGAACTGGTCCTACCAGTTAACCAGTTGACCGGTTCAGTTTTCTGGTTTTTTTATATTGATAACATATATTATGAATAAATATATATGATATATTATAAATATGTATGTTATATTATAAAATAGTATTTATAATATTTATATAATATATATATATATACCGGTCAGTTTGGTTAACCGCATTTTTCAGTTTGGTTTTCTTGGTTCAGCTTGGTTTTTCAGTTTTTTATGAGCACCCATAATTGTTCTTCTTTAAATGCAATTCTCTTTTGTATGTCATTATGGCATTTAGGATGTAGTGTTACCCAAACAAGTAACAACCTACCCAGCCTTAGTAGCACAGGCAGGGCTTAATGTATCTGTTCTTACTTGTTGGTTTATATGCCTTAGCTGTTGTCATTTAAATGGTCAAAGTAAGCTCTTCTAATTGCAATTATATATCTTTGTCTCACATTTTATCTGGCTTATCTATCATTTTGTTTGAAAATTTTGAAGATCCAACTTAGCAATCATGTTATGACATGTTAGAATTCTTGGTCTACCTAGGTGGCACATATGGTTCAGTTGTTGACACTCTATAGCTTTCTTTAAGGCACAAATGATCAAAATAGTGACCTCAAGTAGCTTAATTCCAGGGTGGTAAATAGAGCACATTGTTCATTTGAGTTCTTAAAGTGATATTTTTCTGCCATATTCACTGAAACGAGGAAAAGGTAACAAGGGATGAAATTAGAAACATGCACTGATGTACATTCTTGAGAACCTAGGGTAGTCTCAAGAGGTGACAAAAGTAAGGAAATTGGATTAAGATGTTGGTCATGTACATGGAAAATTACCTACTGCATCAATGTGGAAAAAAAACACTTGGTTGCAGTTAAAGGTTTGGAAAGAGGTAGGAAGGAAGCTAAAAGAGAAAGTAATAAGAAATGGCCTAAAGACTGATAACCTTATCCGTGGGGCGGACCTTGAGTCCATGTTATATTATGACCTTTTCAGTATTTGAATAAAACTTATCTTACTTTTTTTTCAAAAAAGAAAAAAAAAAAACTAATGAAGGCTATGGTCCTTAATTGACCAACTAGCTGGGATAAGGCTCTCTTGAGTTGAGTTGATGATGCCCTCCAAATGGGGCCTCAATCTACATTATAGTTTTAAAGTTTTGCAATGTTCCACCAGGCCCTGGTTTACCCCAACATAAACTTTCTCTTTACATATCTGACCATGCTAATGAATCAATCGTGCTATTTGCTAATCTCGACATCCACCTGAATGAGAAATTTGGATTGAAATTCCATGCTCATGTATGTCTTGCCAAAAACTGCAAGGTCCAAGCTACTTCTTTCCCAAATTTCAACCAGTTTATCACCAAGTTGCAGCCCCCATCTACTTAAATTTCTGTTGTGACAGCTGTTAGGTGAATTTTGATCTACTTTTTCAAATAGATGGTTCCTTATAGGAACTACATTTATATGGATTAGGAGGACAGCAAATGTAATGTAAGATTCTTTGGCCAAGCAAAAGGTTCACAGAGAACAACTGTTTTGGGCTGAATTGTAATTGTAAATAGGGTTTCTGGGTAAAATATCCCAGCTCTGTTTGTACTTTATCAAGTCTTATATATATATAAAGTTCACACATCATAATGTCTGCTGAGGCTCATTATTTGAAGTTTTAATGTCTTAAATCTGCATTTATTGCACTTAGAAATGCACCAATCATGACATCATAAAGTTCACACAGTCTTAGGTTAATGAAAATTCAATCTACAAGATTATCCTCTCTTTATTAAGGGTAAAAAGATTTTGATTTTGACATCAATTTGGATCTTATTCAAAATTGAAATGAAAAAACAAGTTATTCAAAATACTAGAAAATTTGAATAGGTCTTGGTTGAAATTTTGAAATGCTGAATATTTCAAAATTGCTTGAATTTGAATTATCTTCAAATTCTAAAAATTCAAACTTTGTGGTGAGATCTACTCGCCTCAGAGGTTTCTTCGAAGGAACCCTTCGGAGGCCAGGAGAATCCAAACTATGCAGATCTCAATATGAAAACTATGAACAGGCTGAGAGCCTGAGAGTCCTGGGTTCGGGCCTGCTGGATAGGCTGGCTTCTATCACTTTAAGCCTTTTTAAATACACAACATATGATTTTTTTGTATTTGTAGTTGTTTTCTCAATTACATTGCCCCAAACTCCACATGAACTTGGCTTGTTGTTTATGGATTTGCAGACTTTGCTAGAGAAGTTAAAGACATTGTATTCAAACTTGGAAGGACTTCCTCCTGATCGTATAGTTCCAACTGTTGGCCTCAATATAGGCCGTATTGAAGCATCAAATACAAAACTTGTCTTCTGGGACCTGGGAGGTCAAGTACGTCATGTTCTTTCTTAGCCAAACCATTTCACTAGGTTGTATTGCATGCATAATGAGATTTTCCTTTGCTGTTCCTGCAGAACTCTGTATGAGATTTTGATGCCTAATAGTTGATATTGAGCTCATATTATCTAATATTTCATATCTGACATTATTAAGTGATTCTGTTGGATCACTGTGATCATAAGACATGCTGAACAATTATTTCCTTTTTGCTCTATTTTATTTTTTAATTCTGATTTTTTTTTCATTTCTGTATTTATTTCTCTGTAAGCATGCATTGGCTCATATATGCATGTAAACATTGTGAAGAAGTAATAAGGAAAGAGATTTTAACCACTACTGATGAAAAAATAAATGTAGTGGTAAAGAACAGGTTGGTCACTACTGACTTCAAACTGGCCAAATGGAATATGGTTTTTCTTATGGTTTTAAGCATTAAAATATTTCCTTTTTTTTGTGTTGCAAAATCAAACATCACATGTAATGTTCCTGCCTTTACCAAGCACTTCAAAAAACTTCAACTTTTTGATGGGGTGAGCAGAGAGGAGTTACAAAGAAACTGGCTGCAGATTGTGTACACTTCCCCATCCTCTCCAACTTCAACAGCTCTTCCTCCCCCAAGTAGAGAGTGTGAGTACCTGTTGCAGTTTGATGGCAGTTTTAGAAGGTCACTGCTTCCTCCCTCAGCAGCAATAGGGGGCATTGTTAGAAACTCTAGTGGAGACATCTTGTGGGCCTTTAGTGGCCCAGTTCAAGCTGCAGATGCCATCTGAAGCAGAAGTCCATTCCTTTCTAGAAGGCTTAAGGGTTGCTAAGAGGCTCCTTTTCGGTCCCTTAGCAGTAGGAGATTCAAGGATTGCCATTAAGTGGGCAAAAGAATCAGATGAGGAATCATGGAGGTTAGCTCACCTCCTTGCTGAAATCTATGAGCTGTTTTCTCTGCTGAACTGCACCTTTAGATGGATTCCTCGGGAGATCAATAGAACAGAAAATGTTTCAGAAAAGCAAGGCTTGGGAAGGGATTTTTTATATAGTGCTAGTTCTTTACCATGTTGATCCAGGCCCTTCTTTTTGCTTTTTTTTTTCTGGCCTAATTGTATATCCCTCTCCCCTTTTTTTGAATATTAGTTATCTTTCAGTTAAAAAAAATTCAACTTTTTTTGCAAGAAAAAAAATCAACTGAACTATTATTTTTTGAGATAGATATATACAATGTTACTGCCATTGTGTACAGAATATCAACCAAATATAGCATTCCAATACTTGAAGCATGTAATTTTCTCTCTTTGCAAATTTTTGGGTCCATTTCCCTTTGAGGCTCACAGTTGTTGCTTAAGGATGACTTCTTTGCGATGACTATTTTTTAAATTTAAGCTAATGAATTAATTGTGGCTCCATATCACACTCTATGTATTCATAGAAGAAAAAAAGATTTAGACAACATAGAATTTTTCTTTTTTTTTTTGAGAAGTAACATATCAATTCATTAAAAAGGAAAAGTACAACCAGAGGCTATACAATGGAGGTACAAAAACGACACTCAAACTACAAACCCAATGGGAGATACAAACAGACTTTCAAAGTCAAAAAGAGAACTGTAAAAAGAACTGTCAACTTTAAACTGAGTCGAAGACCAGGAGAACAGCTTCCCCACAATCTTCTGTCACACTTCCTCTTCTTGACAGCTTTTGTTTTGAAATATCCTTGAGTTTCTTTCTTGCCATATCAACCATAACACAGCACCTGGAATCAGATACCATAGAACTTTCCCTTTCTTGCTTAGGCCTTGTACCCTCCAGTTGTTGATGAAAGCAGCCATTGATTCTGGGCAGCAACTTCTGATTGCGAAAATTCTGAGAATCCTTACCCATATTTTGAGTGAAGCTACGATGCAGTAATAGGTGGTCAACAATCTCATCATCACTGTTGCACAAGACACATCTTTTAGAGTCAATCGCCACATCCCTCCTAACCAAGTTGTCTCTTGTAGGAATCTTATTCAGGTAAGCAGCCCAAATAAAGAAAGACACCTTCGATGGAATGTATCTGCACCAAATTACATGCACAGGAAATTCCAGATCTTCCTCTTGGACCAGTTTACCATAGAAAGATTTCACCGAGAACTGGCCTTTGCTATCTGCAACCCAAAACCTTAGATTGTTTGTCATGTTACACTCAAAAGTCATATTGCTATCATTTGTTTGTCAGCCTTAGTTTCCACTTGTTTATGGCAACATGGTCATTTGAAACATGCATATATTTTTTTAGCCATTTTGCATGATGTCAATGAATTTCCAGTACCATGTAATGTTATCATTTCCTTGATTCTTCCAATATTCAACACACTACTTCCAACATTCAGGAAATGTTTACTAATAAAAAATAAATAATAAATAAACAAATAAAAATCCAGGTGTTTCCTATTTTTGGTTATTAGCATTTGTATCATTTAATCTTCAATGTTTCTTCACCATGATTCTTTGAAAGACGAACGAGGGAAAAGTAATATTTCATCATCATCATCATCATCCAAGCCTTATCCCAACTATATGGGGTTGCCTACATGAGTCCTGTTCTGCCAATCTGTTCTAGAAAAGTAATATATCAACCTTAATTAATAATAAGATGGTAAGCTAGTCGGTCTTCTCATGTGTGAAGTATTCCTCTTTTTTCAAGTCACATCAAAATACAGTGCAAGACTGTACAAAATCATCACCATTATCATCCAAGCCCTTATCCAACTATGGGGTTGGCAACATTAAAAAGATGAATAATGTATACAAGCATCCAAATTTCATACTTTTCTTGCATGATATTTGATCTTTCGCAGATGGTAAGGAACTTATAAATTTTAGTTCTGAACATCAGCATAACATTAGTACAATTGTTCAGTTAGGTAATTGGTTTTCAACAAGATTTAATCTGGTTGCAATAAGCATCTGAGAGTTTTCGAATATTTCCCAAAGATGGTTGAGAACACATGCAACTTGTTTCTTGCTATGTGGGAGTGTTTAACTTTGTTCTGTCATACATGAATATGCATTTGCAGAGTGGTCTACGAACAATTTGGGAGAAATATTATGAAGAGGCGCATGCTATAATTTATGTCATTGATGCTGCTTGCCCTTCACGTTTTGAAGATTCAAAATCCACATTGGGTTAGTGACTTTTGTTTACCTAATTTTATGGAACATTTCTTAAGTATCAAAACATTCTTGAAGAAATTGTTTTAGCCTAATACCTCTAATTTATTACCAGAAAAAGTACTACGGCATAGAGATCTACAAGGGGCCCCAATTTTGATACTAGCAAACAAGCAGGTGAGATGGTCCATTTTCTCTTTCAGGCCTACCAAAAAATACAAGTCAACTTTCAATTGACTTGCAAGCTGAATGCTACTATACATGTTCATTGTTCACCAGTAAGTAGAATAGCATTGTAAATATTCAGGGCATTTATTATAAGGCATGTCGTGTACCGAGTAAGAAATCATTCCAGTTTTTGTTTTCTGATTGCTTAATTTGGATTGTTCATCTTGTACATTTGTTTTTCTGGTTACTACGACTATTTCCTAGTAGTATATCCCTGTGGAGTATCATATTTCTACACACATCATAGAATTAATATATGGAGTTCCATGTCTGTATCTCACCTTTGATTGCTTTAGAAGATGACTTGCCTGGAAAATGATAACTTCCCATCTTGTTGTTGTTGTTGGCACATCAAATTACTTATTTTTCCAAGAAATTCCTTGTTTCTTTCGGGATGAGTGTTGAAACCTGCCGGAATTCTCTGGGCATTAATTAGGAGAGAAACAGAGTGTTTGACTATACACTCAAGTTTGGATGAAGTAGCAAGGAAGGCAGCTGGCCTTCTGTTCGAATCACTGTCTTCGTCCAAGTTATTTAAGAACTACCTTTTTAACTTTTTTAATTCTAAGGAGTGTGGGTTGAGCTAAATTTTTGTGGGTTCCTTGTTATGTTTTTGTTTTAGGGAGACAGTTGCATCCATTGCAGAGTCGCTGTTTATTTTGGTTTTCCTTCTTATTAATATAATTCACACGTTACTTATCTAGAAAAGTTATCATTTGATGGCAGGATATTGCCAATGCTGTGTCAGCAGAAGAACTTAAAAGGTATTTGGATCTAAAGGAGTTGGATGAAAGGCCTTACATGTTTGAAGCAGTTTCTGCATATGATGGGTGAGTAAAGAGATTATAAAATACCACTAGCTTACCCCAGAGGCCAGAGACCACAGCCCTAAAAAGAACCTCAAGATGCTATTTTCGTTTTGAAAGTAACCTTTCTAATTCTAGGTAATTATGATGGGTTCTGAAAGAATTTCTTAAACTGGGCTTATCTTATCCCTGTAACAAAAACGTGTTGGCATTTGCTTAGAAATGAAAGGATTGTGATCTCCATTGCAGGACAGGGATTCAGGAAGGCGTAGACTGGCTAGTGGAAGTTATGGAGAGAAGTAAGAGAACAGAAATGTTAAGAGTTCGTGCAGGTGTGACTGGGCCTGTTTCTATTTAGGATTGGTTGATTAAAGCCTCAAAAAGTTCTTATAAGCAAGATTGGTCTGCTGCTTCTAATTAGTGAATCAAATGGATATAATTGCAAAGAGATGACAAAAGGATTGGTGTAACAAATTCATGCCATATATGTCAGAATACAAACATCTTTCAACAAGTGGCTATTTAATGCCACATTCGATTAAAGCATGATTTTACTTTTTAAGTCAGGGTCTCATTTGATGTTTCCACGGTGCAACTTGATGAAATTTTGCAGTTTAAGAAAGAAATAAAGTAATTTGATTGAATTAATACAAGACTCGTTGGCTCTGCTAAGCAGTGCATGTTTGACAGCACATGGAATTTTTTACTTCAGCTTCCATCAAAATGACCTTAAAGGCTAATAACAGATGGAAAACTTTATTGTACTAAAGAGAGTATATTTGTACCAGAACAGCAGGGAAGAATCGGCTTCTCTTCCGAGTACAAAATGCTTGTTGATGAATGATGACAGAACACAGAAGCATTGCCCTCGTTGGAACTTGCACAAAGAATGGGGAAAGCGTTTGGGGTTGGGAGGCACCCGCTTAATCGAGTCACAAGAGAATCGCCCCAAGAAAATCATTCTGCACTACCGATGGCCTTCATCGTTTCGGTGTCAAGTTCTTTCCCCACAATCCCAATTCCCACAACTAGACTACAGAATGCTAGATTTTGGAAGTTCACCTAAGTTCCGTTCCAGGAGTGAATCAGTGGAAAATTATCTTTGGAAAGGAAGCCAGAGTCTTGTCATTTCAATAAAGTTAACCTTAGTTCCATATCATTTTGGCCTTTGGGGTGCTTATTAGGGGGCATTTCATTGGCACATGCCTAGATGAATTTGTATTTTGTAGTGACAAATTTTATTGTTACCACACTTTGGACAATATAACATGTAATAGCGTTTGCTGTTCCTTTCCTTTCACCGTATAACCTGTTACTACACTGCAACAAGATACACAGTTTATTTTATAATATCGCTATACAAATAGACAGTTCATTTGCTAATTTTTTGATTAATTAAACAGTGGGAAATTCACAAATTTGAAACGGGCATGTTGTAGAAGGTGGCTCGACCAGTGTACACCAATTTTCCAGTTTCCTTTATCCTGAATTCAACTGAAACTACTATCACATTCCTTCCACGCCTGACTACGGATCCAACAACCTCCACTTCAACCTGCGTAAGAAACCACTGTTATTCAGCAGCAGAATTTAACAATAATGTCCATAACATAAGCAACAAATAATCAATCAGAAAACTTTTAGTGAGTAGCAAGGTAATTAAAAACTCTCTTAAGCTGTAAATAAGAAAAATATGAATTCCAAGACTATCTTTATTTGTACACGAGATCAGTTTCTTGACTAAACTTCAAAATATGGCTGTATAGTTGCAGCTTCAAAATGCCATTAGAAAAGTTCAAGTTAGAAATCTGAATTGGATACCTTGTTTAACCAAAGTCTACCTTCATTACCTACGCTCATAACCAACTTATTATAGAAAGGTAATGTTGCTATAGACATTTGGAATCTAAGACCAAAAAGGTCCACTATGAAAGAGACTGAACCTCTCTATACCAGAGCTTGACATGGATAAGAACATCATGAAGAGACAATTACTCATCGCAGATGAATCTAGAGTATACCCTCCAGTCCTCCTTACTGGAAAATTGTATGTTTTACAGTTTAAAGGTATTCGCTATGATCAAATTATATAAGAACACTATTAGGAGCTTCTTTTCTCTTCGATCTTTTTTGCTTTCTTCCTTTCTTTTTTTGGTTCAATTAAAAAGGCCATAACTAGCCTTGGGATGCTAGACTCTCATGAAGAAACTAGAGTAGCAGAGAAACTGAGGCCAGACTTTCACAATTCAAATACAAAGAAATGAAAGTGCATGTATGCTAATGCTCTGCCTGAAACTAGTATAAAATGTCTTCAATCAATCCAAAATTTCAGCAAATGGTATTCCTTAATATGGATGCTCTCATCCCTCTTATTGTACTTCTGTCAAAATTCATAAAAGAAGTTCATATTAAAGCTTCTGCTCTGGATTTGTTGCCTATGGCCCCAAAACGAACTGCTACGCCAACTTCCAAAGATGATTAAAATAGTGGGAAAGGATCCTTCAACTACTAAACTTAAATAGATTTCAAACCCTCCCCCAATTTTATTACAATATAGACACACTTGCACAGTATACAATCTAGGTTAAATATTCCCAGAAATCAAACCACAGATAGTCTACTTCGATGGCATTTCCAACACTTCCCATCTTTTCCACTAAATACAATGCCCATCTTCACCACCAAACTGGAGTTTAGCTTATGTCCAAACTAAGTTCTCGCATATTAAGTCTCCACTCCAAGATTTTCTAGACTTCCCCAAAACTGGCTTGTCACAACCAAGTGACCAACACTTTCCACCAGCAAACAGCGTTAAGAACCAAATTCTAAGGGTCTGTTTGGTTTGGGGTCGGAATCTGGAATCAGAAGCGGGATTGGATAATCGGAATCATCTGGAATGGTATGCACCAATTCCAGACCCCCTACTCCCCGCCAACCAAACGGACCCTAAAAGAATGCCCAAACCAGGATAAGGCAGAACTCGCAAATACAGTATTGATATGCTTAGGGCTAACAAAATTAATTCCTAGTACAAACATGTTCTTGAATTCCAATCCATCTGTTGAATTTTGATCGCCCTTCGCCCCAATTTTAGTCCCCAAACTCACCTTCCTGCTGACACCGGAAGATATATTAAAAGCTTGGGAATACCCAAAGCCATGAAGACTCAGACTTAAAATCTCAACTTCATCAGCAAAGCAAACAAACACCCTAAGATGACAAAGTAAATAAATATAATTCTTTAAGAAAAGGGTCAGAAATAAAAAGAACCAAGATTAGGTAGGGAAGGGCTCACATTCCTCCCAGCAGTTGAGAGATAGGACGTTGCCAATTCCCCAAGAAACAATTCCTTATTCTCGGGTGCAGAGACGGTTCGAGCACAAGCGATCGCTATCAACTCCGCAACACACGCAACTACACCTCCGTGCAACGAACCATAATAGTTGAGTAGAGGAGGACTGGGAGTGAGAATGCAAGTAATCCGGCCGCGTTCGATGCGATCGACCTTAAGAAAGCTGCGGATGAGATGAGATAAATAATCATTGATTTGAGCACCTTCTGGAACGTCCTCGGAGATTCCCACATTCTTGAAGAATCTTAACACCGCGTCAATCGACGACGACAAAGAAATGTCTCCTTCTTGCCCTTCTCCTCCTTGGCGGTGGTGTTCGAGACTCGAGGGAGGGGAAAGGGAGAGTGGTTGTTTCTCTTCCGGCATCCCGTGAAGGCTTGAGATAAATTGAATCGACTACCTCTTCCTTTTCATCGCTTTATCGATTTGTAAAAGAGAGAGAGAGAGTTACTCAGTTACCCTTGTCCCTCCGGCTGGAGTACGCTGTACCTGTATCTGAAATTCCGCTTCCATTTTCCATCTTTGCAAATTGCAACCAGCATCCTAAATTAAGCGAAAACACAAACAAAGGCTTAAATGGGATAAGTGATAACGTGTCAGTAAGCTAACAGTCCCCCGCTCCCGTCACATATTTGGGTATTGTCAATATAAATTAGCTTAATCAATATAAATTTTTGAGGGATGGTTTTGTCACATTTGATGTTTCAAAAATGGTACTAATTGTTGTATTTATAATTAAAAGAATTTGTGGTAGAAAAAAAGTAGAAGTGACAATGATACAAACACAACCTTAAAGATGTCTTGTAAATTGATTCATTAAACTTAAACATATCCTCATCAATGAAATGACGTATGTAAATTCATTTAAATGTCATATTCATGGTATTTTATGGTTCAGTTAGAGGAATAAGTCACAAAGTCTCTCTGCATAAACAGTTCCATTTTTCATACATCAGTGTGACTGCTCTTTAAGCATTCTAGCTCATATAGGACCGAAACCTTTGAATCATTAAATCTATTTTTTTTAATGATGCATTTGCTTTTCATTCCTTATTTTTATGTGGATTTGTCATTTCAAATCTTCTTCTAGCTTTATATTTGTATAGTAGTTAAAACAACCAACATCAGAATCTACATAACCAAAATTCAACTTGAACTGGGTGGAGATCATCAATCAATCTCAAGATCTGTATTAAAGCCTCACTTACCATTCTCACTAATGGTTGGAGAGGGAAAAGTGATATTCTGTGCTATTTTCAATCGTATTCAGATTTATAATATTTTTTGTTCTTTTTGAAAACTTGAAAAGAAATGAAGGGTAAAAGAGTCATAAGTTATCTTTAAGTCCTTTTAAAAAAGTCAAGATACGTTTAAGTCAATTACTAAAAACTCGGGGTATGTTTAAGTCTTTACCCAATTAGTTAATAAGTTGATTAATTGGTTGAGATTAATTTTATTATTAAACAAATGGTAATAGTGAACAAGGTTTTAAAAGCTAAAGGCAAAGGCAAGGTAGGCAAGGCAGTTTTATGCCAAAGAGGCAAGGCCTAAGCCTCTAAGTCTATGGATTATTTTTTAGGTATAACACATCTATATTTATAACCCTTTCTATCTAAATTAAATAATTAACATATACATACTAAAATCTTTTTGTAATATCATATGCATTTAAGGATATAAATTTTTGTTATGTATATTTATTTTAATATTAATCTTACATTTTGAAATTTTTATTTTATACATGAGACATAAGTAGGTCCCATCTATATGGAACATTGGTTTGTTCACTCATGGTTGGTTATTTAGTTACATAACCCATTATACATGCTAGTGGTAGCCAATGTATGCCCTTATCTCCAATTAAATTGATATACATAAAATATTTATCAGTAAATAAATAAAGTACATTATTGTTTTATGTTTTAATTAGTATGTTTCTGTGAATTACTCCTTAAACTGGACACTTATGAGACTCGTGTGTTGTCGAATTATTAGAGTTTATCTTGACAAGGCTGATATTGAATAGACTTGGAAAGTTTGTCCTGATAAGGTTGACATTAATGTGCTACCGAATTGGTGGAGCGGCCTCAGTTGTTAGGTTCAGACCCAAGCACAACTATTGGGTGTTTGGAAGAAACACTGAACCCAAACCAATTTTCAATTATGCCCTGTACCTTGGAGATAGATGGGCAAAACAAAAAAGTTGCACTTAACCCTAGACTTGAGTATATATTACATTATGCTTTGGACTACATTGTCTTTGATATGCCAACCAGTGAGATCCATCAATGGTCAAATATCTATATATGTTAGGGCAATTTAGAAAATTACTTGAGTGTGTGATCATAGTAATAGGATCAATCACTATGTCGAGCAAAGTGAATATCAAGGTTTACACTTTCTTTAATTGAAACCTAAACTACTAGTAGTGGATTTCGACTATATTTAGAATTTAATTTACAAAATGTAGTTATATGTTATATTACTATTTCATCAAAAAGGTTAGCAAAAGGTTTTAATCCTGGGATCCTCTGAGCAAAGAGTGTGAACTGCATTGTACAGTCAGGGAAGAAGTCCCTTTTTTGTGGGTAGTGTTTTAATGATTAAGGGCCGAGAGGTTAGGTGTAAGAGACCATTACAAGGCTAATTACCTAATGGGTTTTATCTTACATAAGCCCATTATCCTTAAGTCTTCATATGTGGATAAATCCAATGATCATTTACGTCTAAATGTTGGGTGCAAGATGATTGGGTCAGGGGGTTCACTACCCCTGAGTAGTGAATTTAGCCTAACATCTTCTAGAGGTAGGGCCGAACACTTATGGACTTGTGTAAGACCTTTATGGGTCCCTTGCCATACAATATTCAGGCCCAAAGTGGCCATGCAACACCTTGGAATGTGAACCATTAAAGAAAATGGGCCTAAGGCCCATTACTAACATGATTAATTGAGAAATCACATTACAATTTAAGTTGTCATGTGATTTGGGTTAAAAATGAGCAAGGATATGGATATAGAGCACACATTCTCTTAAGAAGATAACTCTTATCAATTAAAGATCTAATCCAAACTTGATTTGGATCATCTCCTAATTAGATTAGGAGAGTGCTCTACATAAGGGATTAAGAGGGGAGGGGCAAATTCACCAATTCTCTCCATTCTCTTTCTTTCTTCTCTTCTCCCTTGCCTCCTAGAACGCTTAGTTCGAGCGAACTGTGGTAGGGGCTGATTTCCATCAGTTCTCTATTATGTTTTTGCAATAAATACATCATATGATATCAGGTTCACACACCACATCGATCCAAGAAAGTTGGAGACCGGTTTTTGCTAAAGCGGTATTGCTGAATTGGCTTCACATACACACTACACCATCTTCGATTAGAGGCCAATTTTGGGAGTGATATTGAATGTGAACTACCACTTTGAGAGGAGTTTCACATTGTGGTCTTCGTATTAAGTATAATTAGTTTTAATTTGGTTTTCAAATCTGGTTCGATTCAGTGCAAATTCAATCTTGAAATTTCAAATTTCAAAATTACCAAGAAAATCGATTCTAGGGTGGGGTTAGAAAAAGTTTTAAAAATTCAACCAACCACTAAACCTGGTTCAACCATGTTTAATCTAATTTCTAACCCTTCCAACAGCTAGTATGCATAACAAATCCAGAGTTCTTAGAAGCAATGTGTGTAGAAGATATGGTCTTTGCTTCATTGGGAGGTCGCAATTCGCATAGGAGTGGTTGCAACATGTGTTTTCCACTCTTATGGAAGTACAAAAATATAGACCAAACATGATATATAACTTTATCCCAATGAGTTTGGATCAATATTTTCAATCCACCATTGACATGGATAATTAAACCAGTTGAACCATCACCCAGCAAAGATTCTAAGTCCAATTTTCCTAAAGCTTAAGGTTTGGGGTGATCTTTCTATCAATTTAGAGTAACTTTTCGAGATCTATACATCTCAAGAGGCCAAAGACGCCTCGTCAAAAAACCCTTTGTTGGTCTTAAATCCCAATTTTTAATATTTTTATAAATAAAAAATATAATTTAAACTTAAATTAACACGTATATATTATGTAGAATATAATTATATGATTTTATTGATATAATATATGTTTAGGGATGCTCAGAAAAAATCAAAAAACTGATCCAAATCAAAGAAACTGATTTGAAAAATCCAATTAATTGAACGAATTGGTTCGGTTTTCGGTTAACCTATCAAAAACCGGTAGTTAACTAAATCGATTTGTATATATACATATAACATAATGTTTAAATATTCTAATTTTATTTCCCCTCTCGAATATCAAATTCTCAACCAGTATTTTTTATTTTCCCTCCCCCATTTACCTTTTTCCAGTTTTCTCAAACCCAAACCCAAACCCAAAAATGAGAAAACCCTAGCTCAACTACTTGCTTGAGTTGGTTTGGTGGTTCTACCTGAATCTCTCAAACTCTCGTATCTCTCTCACTCTCTCAGACTCTCAATCCACAATCAACACTCACCCTCTCAATCTATCATTTTCTCAATCAAAACTCACCCTCTCAATCTCTCATTTTCTCAATCAACACTCACCCTGTCATACTATGGATCTCTCATTTTCTCAATCATTCCTCTAATCTCTCTCATCTCTCTCTCTCTCTCTGAGATTTCTCTCTCAATCTCTCTTAGTCCCACTCTCTGCACTCTTCTCTCGAACTACCAAAGGAAGGACACAAGAGACGATTCAAACGAGCCAAAAAGCACACTGAAAAAGGACTGACTAATCGAGTAAAGGATGCAAACATTGTTGGGCCTGGCTTGCTGCTCACCATTGCCATTGTTCTATATCTTTTATCTCTTAGGTAACTAACCCTTTCTCTACATCTCTATATCACCACATACATTTCTATATCTATTAGTTGATTTTTCTTTGGTTGTAGCATATCTAGAAAACCCAGATTTTTCTTCGGTTGTAGCATATCTAAAAAACCTAGAATCCACTAATTATTCATGTGCCATCATTTTAATAAAAATTGTAATATAAAAAACCCAAAAAAATGAAGATCGGTTACCACTTTTTCAATTCGGATTAATGTAAAATTAGTGATACCGGTTTGGTTTCAAAAATATAACCACAGTTAGGTTACATACATACATATGCTAACATGTCATGTTTGAATCAATGGTTGCAACCCAAAGGAAAAAAAAAAAAAAAAAAACTGTTCAACCTCTAGGTTGGTTTCTAAAACATTGGCATGGATTAGATGAATGAGCACCACTGTTGTGGCCTTGTGAATTCCTTTAAAAATGATCAATGGTGGTTCGAATTCTACTATTCTAAGACATGATTATGATGTTGTTTGGTATCATTACTAATTTTACTTGAAATGCTACCACATCAACACCACCTAGGCATTTGGACTTTAAACACAAATTTTTTGTCTTATTGAGATCATCGAGTTAAAATAGTTGTGGAACATTTCTACTAGAAACATAAATCATGCAGAGTTAGGGGAAACATCAATTAGTCTCCTTTCATAGTTGCCTACTTGAAAAAACATTCCAATGACCTAGGTCATAGTTTGCATAGTGCAGAGATATATTCTAGTGTATTACATGCTATAAAAGATGGATATATACCATCAAATACCCATAAACGCCACCTTCAAACAATGATTTTCTTTCCGGTTATATGCTTCGAATGAGGGGTAATTTGGCTCGACCTAGTAGACAGAGGACACGTGAATGCGACCTGCCAGCTAGACTAAGGCCCGAGTAGCTCGGGATTACATAACTTGCCAAGGTGACATGTATCCGATTTCTAGAAGCATGCTAGTTGTCTCCGAGATCTTCAGGATCATGTCGCACGACCGTAGCACTTATCCTCATCCCTCCCGAATCGGACGGACGCAATAGGCCTTATCGGCTAGAACGTTACCCACCTTCCAGCGCGGAATGGACTCCTATGGTTCGGGCCGAGGATGTCAGAGGTGTTTCATGAGACCCACGACAGTTCAACTATATAAAGGCATCAGCCCCTGAGACCCAAGTACGCGCAATTTGTGCTTACTAGCTTTCTTACATTCAAGTTACTAGCTCGCTTACACAACCAGTGACTAACTTAAGCATCAGAGTGACCACGCCGGTTAACCACCCCGAGCTCTCTGTGCTTCCTCTTTTTATAGCTCAACTCACCAAGCAAGCAACCGATGTTTGAGCTGCCATCCAGGTAGGAGCTCCAGATCGTGCACCATTAGCTTCTAAAACCATTAGATATACATCTAGATGTTAATCTATGTGCAATAATGAACCAAGCATCGAAAAACATTTTATTCTTAAATTTGACTACTAGATGAAATCAATATAGTAGGGTGATGTCACATTGCCTAATACCTCTACACAATAATGCTCAAAACACTTGTTCCATTGCATCTTTAATGTTGGAGCCTAAAATGGCAATAGTACCAAATACAACCTACTTCAATTCTTGTAAACATGTAAAACTTTAAGCCAAATAAGTGGGCTTAATTTACATGGTAGCCCTCTCAAGTTAATATGGACCTCTATGAGCCTAAGGCCCAAGTCTACATAGATATGACCCATGGCGCAAGAATTCAAGTGTACCAAGTCTAATTAGGCCCATATCCTATTGTAATAGAGTGGTTCTATTGGCAAGACCTCTAACTCCCACATAATGGAGCATGTTTCGGACTTAATCCCAACTCTACACCCCACTTACATGGAATTGGTTAACAAAGTAGGCTAAGGTGGCAACTCCAATCCTAGGCTATAAATAGCATTGCCTAGGAAGAAAGATGGCTCTTTTTCACAATCATATTTACAAAAGCTCTCATTCACCCACACCAGGACTTGAAAACTGCAAGCAACCACAAACTTTTGCAAACTCCAACTACTTCAAGACCAAGAGAGAAGAAAGAATGAAAGAAGCTTCTTAGTTCTCTACTCTACACTTTGATTCAAGTTCTCCTAAGAAGATCAAGCCACTACAAAAAGGTGTTTTTAGAGAAACATTCTTTATAGTCAATTAAGCACGAAGTCTAGAGTGACGAAATCTACATCAACTTTTCAAAAAGCACCAAAATCAAAGAAATCTACATTAGCATTTTAAGAAGTATGAGAAACATGCCAACAGTCCTCATCTTCACCGAATTTGACCATTAATCAGAGGTTGCTCATGTCATCGAGTAGAATCAATGAGAGTTAATTCCCTTGTATTTTTCTTTATTATAAGTTCATTTTTTATTTGTCTTCATATTTTGTGTTAATTTAAATACACGAAATTTGTGTCTACAATTCTCTCAACAAAAACATTCTCCTCTTTCTCCATAAAAAAAAAAAATGCTTGACAAGTCTAATTGCAAATCAAAGATTCACCAAGCAACAATGAAAGAATCCAATGGAATCATTTCATTGGACTTTCAACCTAATGGTCTCCAATCTCCAGAAGGAAGGGATCATACCATAAAACAAGGGAGGTCACATCCTTTCAAGCACACCTCCTCAATATCCTAATCGCTTTTACAGTTGATCTAGAACAGCCTACAATCACTAGAGATAAGTTGCTTTTCCAGTATGCCATCACTTCTCTACCCTCATCACTTCTCCAACCTATCTCTTGCTAGCCCAAGCTTAGAGAGAGAGAGAGAGATCTAACCATCCTTATACCCAAATAAAAAATGGACATCAATGTAGCATAATTGAGCAGAACCTCTCAAATCCTAAAACCCCTCAATACCCCTTTTGGTAGGGTTGTACATGGGTCAGATCGGTTTGGTTGCATGCAATTTTATCAACCGAACCGAATAGCTTGAGTTGATTGTTATGATAATCGAAACCGACCAAAAGATACACAAAACCGACTTGTAGTAAGGTTTACAAGGTGGTCGGTTTGTTTGGCTTCAACCAAACCAAGACCTTTTTGTTTTGGTTGGATTTGGGCCCATAACTCAAGAAAATTTATTTGTTCTTTATCATAAATACATCTCAAGAGCCAAAGACTCATGGCGGGAATAATAAATGCATTCCAAAATAAAAAAAAAAAAAGTGATTTGTTCAAATTGAGTTACTGTTAAAAGCATACATTGATAGAAGAAAAAGTAATAAAAAATAGACATTAAATATAAAATCAATGAGTTATTATTGTTTTGCTAGCATATTGCACATCCTAAGGGCTAAGGGCTAGGGCTTAGGTTTTAGACTTGGCTAATATAGATAGCTTTCATAAATAGAAAAATGACCTGACTAAACCTCAGATAAGCATGTGCTCAGGTTGGATCGGGTTGGTTTCGGTTTTCACATGTAAAAATCACAAACCAAACCGAAATCTCGGTATGTTCTAGTTTAAGAACCGAAACTGATCAATACCTTTTAAAAACTAACCAAATCGAGTTGGATCGGACCATTTTGGTCGGTTTAGTCGGTTTGGTTGTCATTGTGAACAACCCTAACTTTTAGAATCATCAAACTAATGATTTTTAAAACAAAAACAAATTTTATAGTGAACAAATTATATTGATTTATGCATTATAATATTCAATAACTAGATGACAACATGTTTTTAAAACCAGAAATCCAACATCATTTTTTGGTTTAAATTTTAAAAACATTCTACCTAAAAAAATGTTTTAAAAGCAGAAAACATATATACAACCAAAAAAATGCAAAATTATGCTCTTTATGTTTTTTATTTGTCTAGTCCACCTATAAATTGTAGTAAGGTTGATATAATAAAAGTTGGGGGGAATGATTCTCAAATGGATAGTGAATCATTGGTTGAGGTATTTGAAAATAAAGCCCAAAACCACTTGAAAGGCATCAATGACACCTGAAGGGCATTTGTATTTTTTCAAATACCACTTAACGGCCGGTTAATATCTGGTTAACAATAGGTACTAGATTGACAAATTTTAGAAGTTCAGATACTGAATTGTCGCATTTTAAAATTTAGGGACTAAAGTAGCACTACGCTCAAAGTTGGGAATTTTCCCTTTTTTTCAAAGCTATCGTAGACATATTGATCAGAGAAATATGCAACCCGGGTCGATGTGGGTTACGTTAAAACAAGCGTGCATTAGATCAGAATATGCACCCTTCCTGTTATAATAACAAGCCATAGTCGGAGCTAGAGGGTTGCTTGAAATCCCAAGCATCCGGAAGAAGTCTAGGGTTGCAAAGACCCATTTATACTCTCCGGAGCTTTTGGAGGACATAATGCCCTGGTTTGCTGCAACCAGTGATGATCTCTTAAGGAAAGGATGCATAAATGCTGCCTCAAGGTTGAAGCAATTCGATTTGGATTCGGGTGCATAGAGTTTAGTCGTGCACCGATCCAACTTAAGCATCTGCATCACCTCAAATCCCTGGACCACTCTCATTTCTTTAATTTTATACCATTGTATAATGACAACCTATAACATGGGTAACATGTCTAGATCTGACTCATTTTCTTATCTTTTCTCTTTCAGTGATCAGGACCATCTGGCCAAAATTCTTTCTAAACGACAGACCTTCAATATAACGTCCATATCGTCAGTGTTTCAACAATGTCCATGGTTTTGTTTTCTAAATAAAATGGAAATTATCTAAAACTCACCTTGAGTTTTCAACATTTCTCTTAAATTCATAGTAAATTTTCAAAATGTCTAGGAATCATTCTTTTTTGTGGGACTCATTAATACTAAAACATGAACTCGGTTTTAATTATTTTATTTTCTATGAGATCTACCAACTTATCCACCCCCACTAATCAATCAAGTGGGATTTCATAAAAATTCATGATAGTTGTGATTGGTCAAAACCCTAATTTACAGTATCATGCATTTCTTTCCAGAATCATAGGTTTTCCTTAAAATTAATTTTGTAATTTGGGCAAAACTTATGAACCAGGAATTGAGATAAGAAATTTGGATTAATCATATGGTAAAAGCTTTCAATATTAAGTATACCTTGTAAAACATTAATTAATGAAATATAAATAAATCACTTGACATCTTTAACTGATTGGTTAAAATTTTAATTTAACATGCAGTAAATATTTCTAATGCATCTTTAACCTGACCATTTGAAAAGTGCAATACCACAGTAATAACCAATGTTCAGAGAACTGGACTGCGCATAGAACCAGAGAAAGGAGAGGTTCACAGGTCAAAGGATTGACAAGGGTCGAACCGGGATGATGTGGCATATACATATATATACTACTAGTCATATAAATACTATATATAATATATTTTACAATTTTTAATATGCTTAAATATGGTGGATGGATGGTAAGTGATGAAGGGAAATTTGGCCCGACCTCGCAATCGCCCGACACGTGGCAAAGGCAAGCAACTCGGGACAGTAGAGCGCACGAAGCGAACATCGGAAGCAAGTCCAAGCTCACTACCGAGCCCAAACTCCAGACTGCTCTACTGAGCCCGAGCTCCCTACCCTGAGTCTGAGCTCCCTATTAAGAGCAAGCTCCCTACTGGGAGTCCGAGCTCCCTATTAAGAGCGAGCTCCCTACTGAGAACCCAAGCTCCCTGCAAGGAGCACGAACTATAC
>NW_010729088.1:4436041-4486637 GCF_000365185.1 Nelumbo nucifera | reverse complement strand
AGGCTCCTACCCCCCAGGAACGAGGTATGCTAACTTTTGCGCTATCTGGTCTACCTTGCCTTTGAAAGACTCTAACTTGAGCTTCGGAGCCCTTACGCCGGGTTCTCCCCGGAGCTTCTCTTCTCCTTCCGTTTTAGGTCCCTACCACTCAGTTCAGAGGCAAGATCGTTGACAGCTAAGATCGGCCGGATTGTGCATCATCAGTAAGTTTCTTAATTTCTAAAACAAATGACTAGGGTTCAAGCCTTTTAACTTACATTTTCTTTAAAATACATGCATAATAATGTAATGTGTATAATAAATAGTCATTAATTAGCATTAGTAAAAAGGTGGATTAGTGATAATTAAGTAATCTATGAAAATAAGAGGTCTCGGGTTTAAATTTTGATAATAACAATTTAAAATTTCACTTATGTATGGACCTAGGTGGTTTTATGAAGTCGGGACCGGTTCACCAGTTTTCTGGTTCAATCGGCTGGTCAGCCGATTCTCAACAGTTTCTAAGCAAGTCTGGTTATTTGGGCATGACCGAATCAGTCAAAGCCTCGAGTCATGGTTCAATATCTTCAACCGGCTGGTCCAGTCTATTGAATCATGTCTCTACTAGAACAAATCAGCTTCCACACCATCTCTTAGTTGGAAAATGGATCATAATTGGACTCTTATATGTTGAATTTCAATTTAATTTTCAAATCATCGCATTTTACTTGGGGTAAATTACAAAGACCCTGTAATATTTTAATGAGGTAGGCCCTTATAATTTGTGGGTGAGAGTGAAAATGATAATCCTCTTTATTATTGTTTTTGATACTTGGTGTGAGTGGTGTGGTAAGGCTACGTACGGGTCTCCTTGAAGGACGAAAGCTGAGGGCAAAGGGTAGGCTAAAGTCTATGATTGACAGAATTTCCTCTCATTATGAGTTAGACCTCCTTTTATAGGGAGAGATCCCGAGGTCTTGAAAGGAATGAGCTAAAAGTGTTTTATTCCCACAAGGAAAGGGGATCTTTGATTCGGTGTCAGTTGTTAGGGAACACCGCTAGGGTTTCGCCACGTGTCTTATGAGATATCTCAAGAACGATGTTTCCTTCCATCTAAGGATTCTCATAATACACGTATGTTACTTCCTTTTCCGAGTCTCCTAGACTGATGTGATGCTTATGTTTGTCGTGTTCTTTCGCTCGTCATTGATAAGCGGTGGCTATGAGCTCATCGTAGATTTGCAATGGATCTGATCTCATCGTAGCCTCACGATGGCTTTATGTTCATTGTAGCCTCACGATGGCTTTATGTTCATCGTAGGCTCGCGATGGCATTGAGTTTGTCTTTAGTATTGTGGCTTTGGGTCTATTGCAAGCCCGTGGTGGCCCTAAGCTCATCACAAACTCATTTTAGGCTTTGAGCTCATCACAAGTCTGTGCAGGCTCAGAGCTCATTGCAGATTTGTACCGAGTGTGAACTCGTCATGGGTACCTTTGTGGCATCGGTTGAGCACCTTCTATGCTATTACAGTTATGGTGATCAACATATACCTACACTTGGCCTCTTATAGCTTTGTATAATGTTAAATTCTTGACAAAACATTAAATTGTCTACGCATTTTTTTAATTATTGATAAAATTATGTATTCCATCTTGTGAAAATTAGGAATACCTCACTTTGATAATCCAATAATTAATTTGTGGATATCAAACAGACAAACTAGATCCTTGGTTTAATTTGGTATGATTTAGGTGGTTTAGAATTAGATTAGTTGAAATCTTAATATCAGCTAGATGATTGAAATTAACTAATTAGCTTCAGAAGAATAATTTATTGGCTTAGATTTTGGGTTGAGTTAGTTCATTTACATGGCTAAATCAATTAAATCTCCATATATAATTTGGGTGGTTGGAATTAATTGACTGATGATATACGGACATTCTTAATTCTCTTCTCCAAAAAGACCGCTTTCATGGTATAGATTTTTGGGTGTATTTGATACTCGATAGCCCAGATTGGCTGAAATTTTTTTGTATGGATGGTTGAAATTAATTTAATATGCTAGGAGGGCATTTTCATGGCCTAGATTTTATTTTTTTGAGGGGGGGGGTAAGAGCCTAGATCTTATATATATAGTTCACTTTAAAAAGAAAGAAAATGGCTATATATATAGTCGGTTTATACACAACCAAACTAAAACCAACCTGATTTCGTGGTTTATTTTATTTTAGGCACTAAAATTAACCGGTATTGTTTGAAAACCAACCAACTTGGCTGAATTGGTCAGTTTGATGGGTCTCATAAACAGCCATAGATTAGGATTAGGGTTGGGGTTCATAACCTTGGGATTTGGCATTCTTTATTTTAACTATTTGTCTCCTTTTTGCTATTAAAAATTCACTGTTCATAAAGAACATTTTAAATGTATAAAGGAGATAAGTCCTTAAAATAAGAAATGCTAAATGTAGCCTTAACACGGCCCAATTTGCACCCCTAGTTAGAAGTACAAGTGTATGACCCACCTAGAGATGCACAAAGCAACAAAAGTGTTGGTAGATTAGTTGGGAAGAGAAAATGGTTTGGCTTGGCTTGGCTTGGCTGAGTTCGGTCAGGGCAAAACCCATTCAGCAGCCTTTACAACTTTGCATCTCCCTACTTCTGTGCTTTATTTCATGGAGAGAGATATTCCCTTCCCAAAGCAAGGTTGAAAAGGACAGTTGGAATGGTGTTGGCACGAGCTTGCCCTGATGTAGAGATAGCAATTTTCCCCATTTCCCCAATCACCATGGCGATCTATCCCGAATGGGGCAGGGATGGGGATGATTTCCCCCGTAGGGATGGGGAAATTTTCATCCCCGTTAGCAGAGACGGGGAGAGTACTCCCCGCTCGCCCCATGGGGTCCCCACTAATATATATGTATATATGTATGCATATGTTATATATGTTTTAATGTTTATATGTACACATATATCTATATATTAATATTTTTAAAAATATGGTTGAATATGTTTGCATCTTTCTAATAGAATTATAAATTTTAATTATTTTTTTTTTATTTTTTAAATAAAATAAAAAACAAAAACAAAATGATTAACATTATAAAAAATCACGGGGAATGAAGATCCCTGCAAGGATGGAGTGGGATGGGAATAACCTTATCCCATTTAGCGGGGATGGGAATTTTCACAGGGACGGGATGGGGAGAGGGCTCCCTGGGCCGTCCCCGCCCTGCCCCGTTGCCATTCCTACCCTGACGGAAGCCGAGTTTTGGGCCCACGGGTATCGTCCTCCACTAAATTTTCAAAGAGAGCCCATCCATCCAGGTCACATTCCACAACAATTTCTCTGTCCACACAGTAATTATGTAATAACAAGATGCAATTTAAACAGTTCTGATCTGCACATCAGGCTAGAGTGACCCAATAACTACCCATTAACTTGGTAGGTGCCATGGATGCTTGGTTTATCTACAAAGCGACTGTCTGTCATCAACAATTTTAACGTACACTAATATAAAAGCAATTGTGACCTTTACATTCGTGGGAATTGGGATGAGAAGCTTTAGCCAGGCTGCTTTCAGAAGTTCACCAGCTGATCCTCTTGGAGAGCTTGTAGCCGGACAAGATGCCGCAAGCTGCGAAAACAAGGAAGGCCGCGAAAGACATGCTGAAAGAAACCACTGATGCCTTCCATAGCGGTGTACTACTTTTTATGTGTTGAGTTGCAGATAGAGTCACCGACGCTGAAGATATGAGCAGGTAACACACCAACTGTTTCATATATTGTCCACAAGGAAGAGAATAAGCCTTCAAATAGAAACCAAGCAAGAAGAGATAGAACAAGCAAATACTTCATTTTTCCCTCTATGCTAGCAAATCAAATTAATGGGTTGAGATTTGAAAATGGGGATGACTTGGATATTCTCGATAAGAGGACTTGCTAGAATCCGCCATGAACCTGAACCCATCCAGTTTTGTTGTCCCCAGTTCTCAGGTCGCCCTGAGACTTACGACTTCAATCCCATTCATATATGCTTTTTCGAGATACACAAGTACAAACCATAACAACCCCAAGGGGCGGACCCTCCATCTTCAGAAGTCAGAACCAGAAATGGTCCTTATTAAATGAAATCGTATCAGAAAAGACCTTTACCTGATCGAAAATGAAGCTCATGTAGTCAGAGACCACCTCTGAGATGAGAATGCCTCTGTAGACAAAGTCACATACACCCTTAAAGAGTTGGAAGGCTGAGTAAACAGAAGCTCCGATGGTCACTACGAAGCAGTACCTGCATCAAGTTTCGCAAGGTTCTTAGAAGCAAAGATGAATTCACTTGGAAACAACAGGTCGGCCTGTCTCGGCAAACAGCCCGCATATGTCTCAATTACCATCCATCTCGCATAGTGATAGGTTGAACTAGAACAAGAGAAGAGTGAGCTCAAACGGGTTGGGGATGGAATCAGGCAATCAGGTTTTTAAGCGATACCGTATGTCTTGAATGAGCCCACCATTTGCACAGACCAGGAGGTTGACTGGCGCATCACAGCATCAACATGGAAAACAGTTGATTGGTAGGTTGGGTTTTGGACTCTTGGGTGGGTTGTTAATTGATGGAATGGGTTGAGTCAGAAATTGCCACCCCTTTATCCATGTTGATGCTGTGATGCGCCCGAGCACTCCTGATCTGTCCAACTGATGGGGCTGTATCTCCATAACTATACGTTGACTCTATGATCCTTGAAAAACAAAAGGATTTCTCATTTCTTTCACCCTTTTAGTTTGCTAATGCTTTATTGGGGATAGAATTCTATAATTTCATCTGTCAATCTGACCTATCCTTAGAACAGAAGGTAGGCATGCTCACCTTAAGGGTGGGTTGTTTAAAGGCGTTCCGTGTCTCGGAGCAGCGAGAGAGAGCGCAGATACAAAAGAGAAGAGTAGCGCGAGGGAGCGGAGGACAAGAGTTGGGACTTGGAAGGAGTGCCGGGAGCTCCACGTGGTGGAGGCAATAGAGTATTCGAATGGGGATGGCGTCTGAAACTGAGGTTGACCCGGCGACGGAAAGTAGACAGCAGGTGACACACCCGCCATTGCCGACTGCTCAACGGAGAGCCGCCGCTGCTTCTCTTGCTTTTCTTTCATGGAAACCTTATCGCCTGCACTCATCTTTTCTTTCTTCTTCCAACTACTCCTTGTTCTAATACATATAAAACCTTGTTAAAAAAGATAAGAATACATATAAAACCTTGTTAAAAAAGATAAGAATACATATAAAACCTTGTTGCAGTATTATTTATTTAGTTTTCATACTTCAAAGACGAAAGGCATCTTTCCGATATGAACTGTTTGATAGGTGTTTGTCAAATTAAAGAAAGAGGAAAAGAGAGGCAGTTGGTGGAAAGGAAGATTCAAGTCAACTGAACCAGCCAAAGGTTATCTTCGTCATAAGTTGGAATTGAATAATCCGCAGTCATCTATTAAAGACAGTTCTTTGCTTAGACTGATCGCAAAATGTAAAAATATGGATAAGAGACTTACAAAGCCTTTGTTTATTCGAAAAATTAGTTTGCGAGTGCCAAGTGGCAAATGCGACATCATGAACAAAGGAGAAAGTTGTCAAGTATGGAAGTTGCCTCGTAATTAAGATGACACTTTAGATAAACATTTTATACGGGTGTACCCTCCGTAAAATCATTTATGGGTTGTTTGGTATTGATGGCATTCGTATGATAAACATTTTATACGATTTTGTCTCGAAAAACGAGATAAGATCTTATTTAATTGTTCTGTATGATTTTTTTACACCTCAGCCCCATTAGGCACCACTGGATGCCATTAGCCTCATACAAGTCAAACAGTAAAAAATCGGTCTTAAAAATAAAAAACGTCAAAATTTGTTTTTTTTGATAAACAACCCAACCAATTAGGCATTTTTTGTTAAATGCATCTATAATGCTGAGCTTGTATCGTTTCTTCGAAAATCTACATCGATACCAAGCACCATCTTAATCATCTACACCTTGATCTGATCGACTATCTAGAATTAGTATGCACCTGTGTAACAAGTGTTCTCTTCGCCGCGCAATCAAGTGTCAACCAATGTGCCTACAACCGCCATTCCAATGTCCAAGTGTGTCATGGGTGGACTATGCATGTACTTTTGTATGGGGGGATTTGTCAATGGCATTATTGTAATATTGTAGTATGATTTTCCACCTTTTTTATGTTTCTTATTGTCACTCTCCCAAAAACTTAACGTACTCTTTGAGGGGAGGTAGGTAGTCGAGTGAGCTCATAAGCGTGTAAAGGTTAAACACGAGATCCCCTCGACACTGTACTGTGTGCTTGTGCTTGCCACTAATTATTGCAACACAAATAGCCTTTTTGTATGTGTTTGCTTTATTGCGTAGGCTTACTTGCCCCTTTCGAGTGCCGCACGGGGCCCCAACGATTATCCCCGTGATAGTTGGTATCAGAGCAAGAGCTCTTTTTAAGCCATTTGACCCACGACATGAGTGACAGCATGAAGCACAACAGGGACATCGTGAAGGAGATCGAACATGGACTCCCCACAGCCCATGAGGCCGATGATGCGCTCGCCGATGACATCGGCAAGGACAAGGAACCGAAGCCCAGCAAACGTGAGAAATCTTCCAACAAGCATGCAGCCGTTGAGTTGCGCATGCTACGTTGCGAAGCCATCGTAGGTGAGATGCGAGACTCGATAGACGAGCTGCATCAAAACATGGAAGCCATGGACAACACACTGGTCGAGATTGAAGGTCGCTTGAGTGGAGTCGTGGACGAGGTCCGAGACATAATCAATGGCACGCTCAAGCAAATTTGCAGCACTGCGCGCCAACAAGAAGCAAGCTCCTCCAACTCACAGGTCCAAGACAGGCTTGATAGTTTCCAAGCCCAACTCGATGAGATGAAGAATGAGTGGGCAACGTGGAGAAGAAACACCTCCACATCAATGGCCGTCTAGGCCCAACTAGATGAAATGAGAGCGGAGTGGGCCTCAATGAAGTCCGCCGCATGTGTCTCCTCCGACACCCAAGCTCAATTAGAGGAGCTCAAAGCAAAATGTGCAATCCTGAAGAGGGCCGTCGCTAATCCAGCCAGCACTTCCTTTACACATACTCCCTCCCACATCAAGATTAAGGAGTCAACCCCCTATTCGGGTACCCGCAATGCACGAGAGCTCGACAACTTCCTGTGGCAAATGGAACAGTACCTTGCCGCCGCCAATGTGATTGATGAAATGACTCAGGTACATACTACTACTATGTATTTGACTGATGTCGCTATGTTGTGGTGGCGCAGAAGGTGTGTTGACATAGAACGTGGTACGTGTGTTATCCGTACCTGGGCTGACTTTAAAAGAGAGCTGAAGAGACAGTTCTACCCAGAGAACGTGGAATACCTCGCTCGTCGCAAGATGAAGACTCTCAAGCACGGCGACTCCCTCCATGACTATGTCAAAGAATTTTCAGCCCTCACATTAGAAGTCACCGATATGCCAGACAATGACTTATTGTTCAACTTCATGGATGGTCTAAAGCCTTTGGCCGAGCTCGAGCTCCAACGACGCAATGTTCAGGACCTTGCCTCCGCCATGGCCGTGGCCGAACAACTTAGTGAACAGAGTGTCGAATGACAAAGGAAGCAGACCAGCTAGCCCGCGTACCACACATTCGAGTGGGGGAGATAGACAACCAAGTCCCCCAAAAGAGAAGCCACCCTTCAACCACAAACCAGTCGAGCTCCACAAGGGGAAGCAGCCACAAGGAAGTCAAAGCTACTACAACAATAGATATCAAGGGAGACCAAGCCGTCCTCCCATTTGCTACATATGTGGGGAGGAGCACTTCACCAGGAATTGCCCAAAGCGAGCAAAGTTGAATGCCCTCATTGCCAAGCTAAGTGATGATGAGCAGAGTGATGGGGAACGGAGTACCCAAGCGCCAAGAGTGGGCGCCCTCCAACTTTTCAATGCCATGATGAAGAAAGGGGCTACCTCCAAACAGCCCTCCTCATTCAAGAGAGGACTGAGGTATGTTGATGTAATCATTGGCGGGAGGCCAACCAGGGCCCTAGTTGACACAGGGGCCACTCACAACTTCATATCCATTGCAGAGGCCAAGAGACTTAACTTGGTTGTTTCCAAAGAGCCTGGCTGGCTCAAAACAGTTAACACAGGTGCCAAACCTACTGAAGGCATGGCTCGCCGAGTAAGACTACAACTCGGCACTTGGGATGGAGATATTGACCTCTCCGTCGTCCACATAGATGATTTTGATATTGTCCTTGGAATGGACTTCATGATACAAGCAAAAGCGGCACCGGCGCCTCACCTCGACACCTTGATGATCTTGGACGAGCAGTCACCTTGCATGGTCAACATGATCGCCACCGCCAGCACCAAGAAGAAGCAAGTCTCTGCCTTGCAACTCCAACACCACCTTCAACCATTGATGGCAGAGAGATCTACAACCACCACCAATGCAACCAGAAGTGATCGTAGCAACTCCATGAAGAAAGCGCCAGCGCCAGCGTCAGTGCCAATGCCGCCACAACAACAACAGCGGAAGCCACCTTTGCAGCAGAAGCCGCTCACACCCACAACTGGTGGGCCCAATAGAAGACCCAAGGCCGTGTCAAACTTTGCCCACATCTACTACCACAACCACCGGGGAGAGCGAGTGCCACCCAATCCATTTAGGGACCACATTCACATCATCCCTCAAGCTAAATTTCGTAGTAGCCCTATGAGTCACCCTTGGGGACAAATTTATGGGAACCAACACCCTAATAATCCAAAATACCATTTTGACCCAGCCTTGGCCACCAATTTTCCTACCACCATCGGGAATCATCCAAAATCCTACCTCGAAGCAGCCAGGAAGGGACTTAACTTAGGGATTAGCCATAGGTTTTCCCACCATCCGGAACATCCACTAGCCATCTACCCAACCTTCTATCTTGGCCTTGGAAGAAACCTTGTTCGTGCAGCAGTCGAAGAACCTTCCTTTACCAACAAGTTCAAGCCTCAAGCAAAAGCTAGTCTTCGAGGACAAAGACTAAATTGAGTGGGGGAGACTATAACAGGTGTTCTCTTCGCCGCACCATCAAGTGCCAACCAACATGCCTACAGCCGCCATTCCAATGTCCAAGTGTGTCATGGGTGGGTTATGCATGTACTTTTGTATGGGGGGATTTGCCAATGGCATTATTGTAATACTGTAGTATGATTCCCACCTTTTTAATGTTTCTTATTGTCACTCCCCTAAAAGCTTAACGTACTCTTTGAGGGGAGGTAGGTAGTCGAGTGAGCCAATAAGCGTGTAAAGGTTAAGCACGAGATCCCCTCGACACTGTACTATGTGCTTGTGCTTGCCACTGATTATTGCAATACAAATAACCTTTTGCTAATTCGTGTTCCATTTTATTGCCTTTTTGTGTGTATTTGCTTTGTTGCATAGGCTTACTCGCCCCTTTCGAATGCCACACGGGGCCCCAACGATTATCCCCGTGACACCTGAGTATCACTTCTTTTTTTTTTTTTTTGGTAGTAAAACTGTGCATCACTTAAGCGCCTCTAAAAAGACACCAGAAAATGCAAGGTGTTAATCTGGCCAAAAAAAACTAGGTAGTTGGTAAGGTCTCCTACCATAAAAAAAGTGGGACTCATGATGGAAAATCTGTCTTCTGGTGCGTCATTTTAGCTAGTGCATAATGTGATATAGGGTTGGAGTTAAAAGCTAAACCAAGTTCGAACTTAATTCTTTTTACTTGAGCCAAGTTCGAGCTAAACAATTACAACAAATAATATTTTTTTCAAACAAATAATATTGATGTATATAACAATAGCACAACAAACAAATAAAAGGGAAATAAAAACTATTATCCTAGATCCATTTTAGTTAAAAAAAAAAACTATTTTGTAGGGAACGAGTACTTGCCCAAAACAAATAGAAAAGAAAACCCCTGGCAAGTTGCACAAAAAATAAAAAAGCATCCCCGCAAGTATATATTAACTCAATTGTCTTCACATCTCACGTAGGGTGATGGGTCCCATCTGACAAATTGCCTACTATCTGAATTAGGTGGTTCTAGTGTTCTACTGATATTTTGCCTATGACAACTAATATGAAATTCGAGGTCACATGGAAATCAAGGCAGACCATGATAATCCCGTCTGAAGGCAGCCGTTGGAAATCCCTACTTGTCTAGTGTGTCACAGGAACACAAGTAATAATAAGGATCTTCATTCAAAAATATGGACAAAATTTTCATTGAATTTTTACTCCTTTACAGTGTACCTTCTCTTCCTTTGACCTACCTACAGAACCATACCTGGTTTCTTCACTTTACTGTTCAATCATAGAAGCCCCAGAATGGTTGGGACTCAAATATCTCTCATCCCTCTTTCCCTATTTACATCAATAGCCCTGCTGAAAAGGGAAAAAAAAAAAAAGAAAACAAAAATTTTGAAAGACCTGTAGAAACTAATTAAAAACCACAGAAACACCGTCGGCCAAAAACTAGGGAACCTTGCCGTAGAACATCCCTCACTCCAACCTGCATAACCCTCCCCCCTTCCCCAAAAAATTAAAGAAAAATAAAGAAAATGAGAAAATAAAATAAAGGAGACTGGAATCATAACTACCGACGTGCACCCAAAGAAGAAGACCCTTCTCCAGTAAAAGCCATTTCCCAATGCAAGACCAACCTATACAAGGTCTTGGGAAGTAGCCACTCTCAGACTTAAAACCGTGTTATCATGCTTGCTGACCTGAGATATCACCACACCATACGAAGCAATGGCCCCTAAAAGTGGAGTCAAGTGGTATTAGGAAAGGAAAGAAAAGTGGAGTCAAGATAACTCACTTTTCAACTTAAAAATCAGCAAATATGTAGTGGAACCAGCATGCCCGCGGTCATCCTGTAGACAGCGCTTTACTGTTTTTTCTTCATTTCAACTCCCTTCGGATGGTTATCTTCAATGTTGAAGATATCAGATCATATGTCCATAATCTGCAATTAAGAGAATGATGAATGGAGTCACAGATTTGGACTGGAAAGAGATCACAGATCATTTGGCAAAAAGCAAGTTCGTGTTTGCATCTAATACATATAGAAATCATTCAGCTGATAGTATCATTTGCTTCTGTTACAAAACATGGCAACTTCTTATACAGAAATTTTCCACTTAAGTAACATAATAGATAAAAGAGCATCTAACTCGTAGCAAAGAAAATGATTATTTGGCAAGGTTTCATGAACCCTGTGCCGGGCTCAGTTTGAGATCTTGCCCAAATTTGAAGGGTCCAGCCCAAAGCCCAAGCCTGAAGCAGTGTAAAATGTTCATGGGCTGGGCCTGAACAGGTATGTGAATGTGGTTAGTTACCACCAAATCTATGATGCCAGAAAGACATGATATCGGAAAGACTTTGGCCAATCAAAACCTCCTGTGAATTTTGATGAAAATCCACCTGATTGATTACCACTTTTATGATGCTCATTGATTGGTAACAAGTTTTTCCTGTATCATGTCTTTCCAGCATCATAGTTGAACCCATAAATGTTAAATGTTTCAACCAACATTAAAAGACTAGCTAATAAGTTGAAGCATAGAGAGTAATGGTCATACAGCATATAATCAAAATAACGCAGAGATATGTTGCTCAAGACTAATATTGTAGCAATAAAGTTAAAAATCTCCTACAAGTATTGTTATATATGTATACATATTTTTGTAGGACTGGAACATAAGTATATCGTTTTTAACACTTAATAAACCAATGTAGGTGGCTTGCCGAGGTTTTCTTTTACTTTTTTATCATTAACAAATATATGGAATTTTATTGAGATCATATACAAAAAAAAACCAATGTTTCACATTAATGAGAATGGAGGGTCATTACAAACTATCGAACAGCTATAGACTGACAAACAAGAAACAGAAAGGCAAAAAACACTTTTACACTTGATCAGGCACCTACATTCCCCTATCGTTTTCCGATCTAGGAACCCATCAAAATGAGCAATTCGAATTAGTGGTTAGACCTTTTGCCTATCTTGACAGAGATCTAAGGGGCTAGGAGCTTGTCTTTCCCATGATTAAAGAACCAGTGAACCACCCTATAATCTGTCTGCTAACAATTTTTTTTCAGATGAAAATAACCACCTCAGAATTCCCTTCCGCCTCTAATTCTGTCCAGCTTTCGAAGGCAAATTACTAGTTGCATTGCACACAATTTATCTCCCAAAGAATTTCCCACCTCAACTGGTCCTTAGTAGCTTATGACAGAAGTGGCAGTCTCCGACCAAATCCCCCAATTCCTAAGGGTCCTGGCTTTGCTAGACTGCAGCCATCAAAATTCTTCAGCCTTCCCTAATTTGGGACCTTCCTCTCATGGTTTATTTGTATATTTTCTTAAGTAACGCTAGCAGTAGACAACCACCCTCTCAAGATAGCATCCACAATGAGTAAGGGTGGCCACAAGCCAAGCTTTTCACGAGCTATTCGAGCTCAACTCATGAAAAGCTCAATTTGACTCGGTCTAAACCGAGCTTCGAGTTGAGCTCGAGCCTAATATATGGGCTCGTTTAGTAATTGAGCCAAGCTCGAGACCAATAAAGCTCGACTTGTGAGGCTGACGAGCCTAATCGATCCTTTACATACATACATACATACATACATACTGATGTGGGCGCGTTTATTGGGAAGAAGTATCGCCGCCGGCAGCAGCAGTAATTGGGTGTTCTCAGTTCTCATCTTATCTAATTCCAGCTAGATACAGTTGTTCTATCTTATCTATTCAGCATTCTTATCTTATCTGCTTTTAGTAGTAGGATTAGTAGGGAGTCTTATCTATTCAGTGTTCTTATCTTATCTGTTCAGTAGTATAGATTAGTAGGGAGTCTTCCTAAAAGTATGACTCTTATCTCTTGTAATCTCCTATTTAAGAAGCTGATAATATTTAATAAAGACATCGAAAATTTCAGTCAAGAAAGAGCAAAGGAGAGTTGGTGATCTCTTGAACAAATCACCATTAAGGCGCCAAGATAGGTTCCTCAAGAAAAGGGAGGAACAAGGGAAAACAGGAGGTTTTCCCCGTGGACAACCCGTGACGAGATCCTATTCTCGGGCCCTTAACAGCTTGGTATCAGAGCAAGGCGTTATGGGTGATCTGGAGCAGTTGACGTCCAGGGTCCACGAACTGGAGCACAGGCTCGTGGAGAACAGCACGGAGGCACGCGAAATCAAGGACGATGTACGAGAGTTACGGCGCTTGATGGAGTTATTTTTCTCTAAGGAGAGGAACCCAGAAGGGGCTGCAACCACTAACGCCGCCGACCAGACATGGCAGAGTCAAACGGCATCGGTGATCCCTTGGGGTGGCTGTACCGATGTGAGAAGTTCTTCCGCAACCAACAGACAGAGGACAGATGACAGAGACAAGATAAGCCTAGCCGCATTCCACTTGACAGAGGAGGCGCAGCTCTGGTTTTATCAATTGGAACAAGAGGAACCCAGGCACAGTTGGACCCAATTCAAATCCTACTGCCTTCTCCGGTTTGGGCCCCCATTAACAAGCAATTCCTTGGGCAAACTAATCAACCTCGAACAGACGGGAACAGTGGCTGAATATCAGCGCCAGTTTCAGATCCTCCTTGCCAGAGCATCATCAGTACGACCAGACCAGCAAGTAGACATGTTCACCACAGGGTTAGCAGAATATTTGAGGGTGGATGTGGAGATGCAAAATCCCCCCAACCTGGTTACGGCCATGAATCTAGTCCGCGCTTTCGAACGCAAGATGCAACTCAGCCGCGAAACCTTCAGTATAGGGCGGCCGCCGACATCATGGGCACCCCCGAAAACACCCGGAATGGCCCCTTCTTCTACAACCATCCGAGAACAGAAGCCTCATACGAGCGACGTCCCCAGGTCAGCATCCAGTGTAGGAAGCAGCGTGGTGGCACCCCCCATCAAATGCTTATCCAGAGCCGAGATGGTAAAACGCCGGGCAAGGGGACAGTGTTTCAACTACGACGACCTTTATTCGGCAGGGCACATGTACAAGAGACTTTTCTGCCTCCTGGTGGATGAACAAGAGGAAGACGAAGATGAACCCTCAGCGTTCGAACCCGAGATTTCCCTCCATGCAATCACCGGAATAAAAACCTCTCGAACCATGTAGTTGCAGGCACGGATAGCGGGAAAACCAGTACGGATCCTTGTTGATTCAGGAAGCACACACAATTTTGTAAGTGAGCAAGCTGCCCTTCAGTTGAAACTGCCTATGGAAATCAGACCACAACTGCAGGTAGCCGTAGCAAACGGTGAAAGGGTTCACAATCCGGGAATCTGTAAGGACGTCCAAATACAGGTCAAATCTGAATCCTTCTCTGTTGATTTGTTTATGCTATCCTTGGATGGATTTGATGTCGTCCTGGGGATAAAGTGGTTGATTACCCTAGGCCCAATCCTATGGGATTTCAGCGCCCTAACGATGACATTCCGCTTGAATGAGAAGCAAGTTACTTGGCAGGGTAATAGGGTAAAAGCAAAAAAACCACAGGTCCATGCACTCTAGGGCGAAGCGACGCACTCAGCACCTATGGAAAGGCTCCTCGCCGATTTTTCAGATGTGTTCCAAGAACCCAAGGAATTTCCTCCTTCCCAAGCTTGCGATCATGGGATCCCTTTGGTGACGGGTTCAGAACCAGCCGTCGTCCGGCCTTATCGCTACCCACATCTGCAGAAAGACGAGATAGAGAAGCAATGTGCTGAAATGATGAAACAGGGGATCATCCGCCTTAGTCGCTCTCCCTTCTCCTCGCCAGTCCTGTTGGTGGCAAAGCGGGATGGTACTTGGAGGTTTTGTGTTGACTACAGAGAGCTCAATAACCGGACTGTCAAGGATAAATTTCCTATTCCCATTGTGGACGAGTTGTTGGATGAACTTCATGGTGCCCAGTACTTCTCAAAATTAGACCTCAGGCCGGGATACTTTCAGGTCCGAATGGCTTCCGAAGACGTTGAGAAAACCGCCTTCAGAACTCATCATGGCCACTTTGAGTTTTTAGTTATGCCATTCGGTCTCACAAACGCCCCATCCACATTCCAGTCCCTGATGAATGAGGTATTTCAGCTCCACCTTCGCAAATTTGTTTTAGTGTTCTTTGACGACATTTTAGTCTACAGTAAATCTTGGATAGAACATGTGCATCATCTGCGGACTGTTTTTGAACTCTTGCGCCACCACAAGCTCTTCCTTAAACGATCCAAGTGCTCTTTTGGCGAGCGCCAGGTTCTTTACTTGGGTCACGTCATCAATGGTAAAGGAGTAACGGTGGACAGTTCCAAAATTCAGGCAATCAAGGAATGGCCCAAGCCCCAATCCGCCAAGGCTCTCCGCGGGTTCCTCGGGTTGATAGGATATTACCGCAAGTTCGTACAGAATTATGGCCTATTGGCTGCTCCATTAACCAACCTGCTAAAGAAGAATGCCTTTCATTGGGACAACGCAGCCGATGCGGCTTTTGCAAGTTTAAGGGATGCCCTCTCCTCCACCCCAGTTCTACAATTACTGGACTTTGATCTCGAGTTCACAGTCGAGTGCGATGCATCCAGAATAGGGATCGAAGCCGTATTACAGCAACAAGGGCACCCGATTGCCTTCTTCAGCCGTAAACTTGCCGACCAACATTTAAAATTACCCGCCTATGAACGCGAGTGGGTTGGGTTAGCTAGAGCAGTCCAACACTGGAGACCGTACTTATGGGGAAGATCATTCGTCGTCAAAACTGATCACTTCTCCTCAACAACATTGGGTTAGCAAGTTGCTTGGCTTTGATTCCCGGGTAGACTACAAGGCGGGATCCTTAAATCGCGCCGCGGATGCATTATCTAGACGTGACGAGGACACTATGCTCCTTTGTGGAATTTCCCATCCCCGAATCACCTTGTTAGATGACATCAAGAAGGCGATGCCACAATCACCAGAGTGGACGGCCCTTGTTCAGAAAGTTCAGTCCGGAGCCACCGTCTCCAATTGGTCCCTTCATGACGGGTTGGTGTTGTATAAAGGTCAGGTACATCTCCCAGCAGATTCCTCTTTAATTCCTTCCATCATCTCCAGCATTCATAACTCCACCCATGAAGGCATTCAGAAGACACTGCACCGCGTCCAAGCCGATTTCCATTGGCAGGGTATAAAGGCTTCTATTAGGGACTTTATCCAAAATTGCTCCACGTGTCAACAGCACAAATGGGAGAACCTGCACCCGACTGGCCTTCTTCAACCCCTTTCAATTCTAGCACAGATATGGGCTGATATCTCCATGGATTTCATAGAGGGACTACCCAAGGTTGGCGGAAAATCAGTTCTTTACGTGGTGGTGGATCGCTTCTCTAAGTACGCCCATTTCATCCCTCTGTCACATCCGTACAATGCTACTTCAGTCGCCCACGTCTTCTTTACGCAAGTTTTCCATCTACATGGGTTGCCGGAATCTATTGTCAGCGACAAGGACCCAATTTTTACTAGTGCCTTCTGGAAGGAATTGTTCCGGTTACATGGCACCACCTTAGCTTTTTCCTCCGCTTATCATCCTCAGTCAGACGAACAAACGGAGGTGGTGAACCATATGATCGAAATGTATCTCCGTTGTTTTGTTAGAGATCAACCGCGACGGTGGGTTGTGGCTTCCTTGGGTCGAGTACTGTTATAACACTGCCTATCATTCTTCCCTGGGAATGACACCCTTCCGAGTCGTCTATGGCCGTGACCCTCCTCGTTTGTTATCCTATGAACCCGGTTCTACTCGTTTGGAGGAGATTGATCATTCCCTACAAGAGTGCGATGCCCTTCTAGTAGAAGTTTCTCTTCGCTTACAGCAGGCACAACTACGCATGAAGCGTGCCTACAACCAGCATCATCGAGAACTGTCATTTGAACCTGGACAGTTTGTTTGGTTGAAGCTTCAGCCCTATCGGCAACGCTCCTTGAGTCACAGGGCTGCTCCTAAATTAGCTCCTAAATTTTATGGACCCTTCAAGGTTTTGCGGCGGATTGGTACGGTTGCATACAAGCTAGAATTGCTAGAGCGCAGTAGGATCCACGATGTTTTCCACATTTCCTTGCTGAAGCCGTTTAAGGGTATTCCTCCTGACCGAGTTCCCCCCTTACTACCCTTGAAAGAGGGCAAACTCATTCCCCAACCTCGGGCTATTGTTCGCTCCCGAAGCAACCAGGGTGTTCTCGAAGACCTGGTGGAATGGGCCAGCCTGCCATCAGCCGAAGCCACTTGGATCCCCTTGATTGAGTTCCATGACACATATCCTAGTTTCGAGCTTGAGGACAAGCTCTTAGTCCAAGAGAGGAGTAATGATGTGGACGCGTTTATTGGGAAGAAGTATCGCCACCGGCAGCAGCAGTAATTGGGTGTTCTCAGTTCTCATCTTATCTAATTCCAACTAGATACAGTTGTTCTATCTTATCTATTCAGCATTCTTATCTTATCTACTTTCAGTAGTAGGATTAGTAGGGAGTCTTATCTATTCAGTGTTCTTATCTTATATGTTCAATAGTATAGATTAGTAGGGAGTCTTCCTAAAAGTATGACTCTTATCTCTTGTAATCTCCTATTTAAGGAGCTGATAATATTCAATAAAGGCATCGAAAATTTCAGTCAAGAAAGAGCAAAGGAGAGTTGATCTCTTGAACAAATCACCGTTAAGGCGCCAAGATAGGTTCCTCAAGAAAAGGGAGGAACAAGGGAAAACAAGAGGTTTTCCCCATGGACCGACCCGTGACGAAATCCTATTCTCGGGCCCTTAACACGTACATACATACATACATACATAATAAAAAATATTATATATATATATAATTTTTTTATTTTATATATACATATAATAATAATAATAACTATTTTTTATATGTCAAATAAAATAATTTTTTATTTTTATAAAATGTTTGGCTCACAGTCGAGTTCAAACTTACAAGCTTTTGACTTGAGCCAAACTTGAGCTCAAGTCTCTAGCTCGAATCGAGCTCGAGCTGTTTGCAATCTGGAGTCACCCTCAATCAACAACAGTGCCACACCTAGCTGATTTGCAATCTGTACACCTTGAATTGCAGCCAACAACTCCGCCCTAGTGGAGTCCCCAACTCCTAAAGGACCTGAGTAGAGCAACACCACATTTCCAGCCTCATTCTTGAGAACCCCTCCCAACCCAGAAAGACTTGGATTACTTTGATTACTTCTGTCAAAATTCAGTTTCAATACACCTGTAGGAGGAGGTACCCAACTTACACTAACTCTAGGCTTTGGAGAGGTAGTGAGGTACTATTTGCCACCGCAGCCCAATTCCTCCAAAGATCACTAAAGGAGAAAAGGTAGAATAGCTCCAACGATTTTAACCACTGGACAACCCTATTCAAGATGCAATCCTTCAGCTCTTGTAGGTTTCTCTCCTTCTCTTGAAACACTTTGGCATTCCGTTCTTCCCAAACAGTCCAAATCAGTGCTACTCTTACACATCTCCACATTAACCTCCCTCTTCTTGGACGCCAAGCAAAGGTAGAAGGATTAAAAAGCAAGCTTACTTCTGTTGGCATGTTCCACATGCACCCAAACAACAAAAAGAGCTAACCCCATAACTCTGCAGTAACAGAACAGGAAATTAGTAAGTAGTAACAATCTTCATCAGGACCTACAAAGAATACACCAATTAGGTGAGATCAATGATTTAAAAGGCACACAGGTAAGGCGCATTTTAGGGTATGCGCTTTGCCTAGGTCCTAGGCACAGCCCTTTCTAAAGGTGCATGCCTAGTGTGCCTGATGTGCCTTGCGCCTCAGCCCAAGCGTGAGCCTTTTTAAATTTTATGCTTTTTTGCTTTTTTGGACCTAGTGGTTGGGTCAGGAGTAGAGCTCCCGAACCCCCAACCACTTCCTATTTGCTAATGCTGTTCATTCATTCATTCTAATAAAATATCTTCTTAAAAGGCAATTAAAGTTATAAAATCATTATTTTTTATGTGAGAATTAAGAATTTAAGACCCTAATATGGACTTGTTTGGGCTTGCCTCGAGGGGCTTGGTACAAAGGCAGCTCGTAGAATCAAGAATGCAATATGTTTTACATCACATTAGCTACTTGAAGTAATGCAATTGAGGAAAATAAGAGATTGTGGGTATTACATGCTTGAAAATGCTTTATATGTTTGATTTTATTTTTAAATTTTCATTTGAATATGCTTTACATGTTATGTTTATGTATTTTAATTTTGGCTTTTAAAACATTTATTTTGAATATTATGTTTAATATTTTTTGAATTTTGTAGCATTTTTTGGATTTTGACATTTTTTTTATTTTTAAGATTTTTTTTGTATTTTTGCACCTTTCGTTAAAAAGGTGTGTGCCTCACCTTGCGCTTCAATTGCCCCTTGCGCTTTTTTTACGCCTTGCATTTTTAAAACACTGGGTAAGATGCAAAGGAAAGGTCTTCTCTTTTTGTAGGTTGTCCAAGGTGTTTATTTTCCCATGAAACACTTCCCAACAAACGTCCTTAATCGAGAAAGACTTGTTGGAATATTTACTTTTCATTTTATGTTTTTATTCTTCTTAGTTAGGGTCTGATTAAAATAGCTTTTTTATCATTGTTTATGTACTTTGACTACAACAAGGGCATAAGGGTCTTTTCCCTTTTAATTATGGTCGCCCTATATAATAATAATATAAGTTGGCGCCACCAGATAGATTTAGAACCCTCCAAACCTTTCTCTTCTCTTCTCTCTTCTCTTCTCTCTTCTCTCTCTCTCTTCTTCTTCCTTATTTCTCCTCTTTTCTTCGGCTAATATGGTATCAGAGCAGTTCTATTGGGTCTAAGAGTAGATCGAATAAGTTCTTTCTTCTGTCTTGCTATCTTCTTCAATTGAGATCAGAGAAGTTGACCTACGACTGGTACACCGTTGTTTTACCTTCTTTTCTTTTCTCTTGGTCGTGTACCAACTAGACCTATTCATGGGCCGGGTGGCCCGACAGGCCGGCCCGGCCCAGCCCGACCCCCGGACGGGCTTGAACATGCTTATAGGCCCGCGGGCTTAAATTCGGGCCAAAAAGCCTGGCCCGCAATAAATTCGAGTCGGGCTCGGTTTTTGTCAAAATAGCCCGGCCCGAGCCCGGCCCGGCCCGACCTAATATTAAACTTAAAATTAGTTATTATGTCCATTTGAATAAATTTTTTGATTTTAGAATGTAAAATTGTGTTTTAAAATATAAAAGAAAGGGAAAAATACCATCTTGTAGGCCCATTGTTCATTTAAATAGAAAAAAAAATACTATCTGAATTATTAATTCTAATTTGAATAGGGAAAATTGTTTTTTTTTCAATTAGGTCGGGCTTCGGGCTCGGGCTCGGGTTTTGGGCTTTTTACCAGGGTCGGGCTCGGGCCCAAGTTATAGGCCCATTGGTNGGTTGGTGTTGTATAAAGGTCAGGTACATCTCCCAGCAGATTCCTCTTTAATTCCTTCCATCATCTCCAGCATTCATAACTCCACCCATGAAGGCATTCAGAAGACACTGCACCGCGTCCAAGCCGATTTCCATTGGCAGGGTATAAAGGCTTCTATTAGGGACTTTATCCAAAATTGCTCCACGTGTCAACAGCACAAATGGGAGAACCTGCACCCGACTGGCCTTCTTCAACCCCTTTCAATTCTAGCACAGATATGGGCTGATATCTCCATGGATTTCATAGAGGGACTACCCAAGGTTGGCGGAAAATCAGTTCTTTACGTGGTGGTGGATCGCTTCTCTAAGTACGCCCATTTCATCCCTCTGTCACATCCGTACAATGCTACTTCAGTCGCCCACGTCTTCTTTACGCAAGTTTTCCATCTACATGGGTTGCCGGAATCTATTGTCAGCGACAAGGACCCAATTTTTACTAGTGCCTTCTGGAAGGAATTGTTCCGGTTACATGGCACCACCTTAGCTTTTTCCTCCGCTTATCATCCTCAGTCAGACGAACAAACGGAGGTGGTGAACCATATGATCGAAATGTATCTCCGTTGTTTTGTTAGAGATCAACCGCGACGGTGGGTTGTGGCTTCCTTGGGTCGAGTACTGTTATAACACTGCCTATCATTCTTCCCTGGGAATGACACCCTTCCGAGTCGTCTATGGCCGTGACCCTCCTCGTTTGTTATCCTATGAACCCGGTTCTACTCGTTTGGAGGAGATTGATCATTCCCTACAAGAGTGCGATGCCCTTCTAGTAGAAGTTTCTCTTCGCTTACAGCAGGCACAACTACGCATGAAGCGTGCCTACAACCAGCATCATCGAGAACTGTCATTTGAACCTGGACAGTTTGTTTGGTTGAAGCTTCAGCCCTATCGGCAACGCTCCTTGAGTCACAGGGCTGCTCCTAAATTAGCTCCTAAATTTTATGGACCCTTCAAGGTTTTGCGGCGGATTGGTACGGTTGCATACAAGCTAGAATTGCTAGAGCGCAGTAGGATCCACGATGTTTTCCACATTTCCTTGCTGAAGCCGTTTAAGGGTATTCCTCCTGACCGAGTTCCCCCCTTACTACCCTTGAAAGAGGGCAAACTCATTCCCCAACCTCGGGCTATTGTTCGCTCCCGAAGCAACCAGGGTGTTCTCGAAGACCTGGTGGAATGGGCCAGCCTGCCATCAGCCGAAGCCACTTGGATCCCCTTGATTGAGTTCCATGACACATATCCTAGTTTCGAGCTTGAGGACAAGCTCTTAGTCCAAGAGAGGAGTAATGATGTGGACGCGTTTATTGGGAAGAAGTATCGCCACCGGCAGCAGCAGTAATTGGGTGTTCTCAGTTCTCATCTTATCTAATTCCAACTAGATACAGTTGTTCTATCTTATCTATTCAGCATTCTTATCTTATCTACTTTCAGTAGTAGGATTAGTAGGGAGTCTTATCTATTCAGTGTTCTTATCTTATATGTTCAATAGTATAGATTAGTAGGGAGTCTTCCTAAAAGTATGACTCTTATCTCTTGTAATCTCCTATTTAAGGAGCTGATAATATTCAATAAAGGCATCGAAAATTTCAGTCAAGAAAGAGCAAAGGAGAGTTGATCTCTTGAACAAATCACCGTTAAGGCGCCAAGATAGGTTCCTCAAGAAAAGGGAGGAACAAGGGAAAACAAGAGGTTTTCCCCATGGACCGACCCGTGACGAAATCCTATTCTCGGGCCCTTAACACGTACATACATACATACATACATAATAAAAAATATTATATATATATATAATTTTTTTATTTTATATATACATATAATAATAATAATAACTATTTTTTATATGTCAAATAAAATAATTTTTTATTTTTATAAAATGTTTGGCTCACAGTCGAGTTCAAACTTACAAGCTTTTGACTTGAGCCAAACTTGAGCTCAAGTCTCTAGCTCGAATCGAGCTCGAGCTGTTTGCAATCTGGAGTCACCCTCAATCAACAACAGTGCCACACCTAGCTGATTTGCAATCTGTACACCTTGAATTGCAGCCAACAACTCCGCCCTAGTGGAGTCCCCAACTCCTAAAGGACCTGAGTAGAGCAACACCACATTTCCAGCCTCATTCTTGAGAACCCCTCCCAACCCAGAAAGACTTGGATTACTTTGATTACTTCTGTCAAAATTCAGTTTCAATACACCTGTAGGAGGAGGTACCCAACTTACACTAACTCTAGGCTTTGGAGAGGTAGTGAGGTACTATTTGCCACCGCAGCCCAATTCCTCCAAAGATCACTAAAGGAGAAAAGGTAGAATAGCTCCAACGATTTTAACCACTGGACAACCCTATTCAAGATGCAATCCTTCAGCTCTTGTAGGTTTCTCTCCTTCTCTTGAAACACTTTGGCATTCCGTTCTTCCCAAACAGTCCAAATCAGTGCTACTCTTACACATCTCCACATTAACCTCCCTCTTCTTGGACGCCAAGCAAAGGTAGAAGGATTAAAAAGCAAGCTTACTTCTGTTGGCATGTTCCACATGCACCCAAACAACAAAAAGAGCTAACCCCATAACTCTGCAGTAACAGAACAGGAAATTAGTAAGTAGTAACAATCTTCATCAGGACCTACAAAGAATACACCAATTAGGTGAGATCAATGATTTAAAAGGCACACAGGTAAGGCGCATTTTAGGGTATGCGCTTTGCCTAGGTCCTAGGCACAGCCCTTTCTAAAGGTGCATGCCTAGTGTGCCTGATGTGCCTTGCGCCTCAGCCCAAGCGTGAGCCTTTTTAAATTTTATGCTTTTTTGCTTTTTTGGACCTAGTGGTTGGGTCAGGAGTAGAGCTCCCGAACCCCCAACCACTTCCTATTTGCTAATGCTGTTCATTCATTCATTCTAATAAAATATCTTCTTAAAAGGCAATTAAAGTTATAAAATCATTATTTTTTATGTGAGAATTAAGAATTTAAGACCCTAATATGGACTTGTTTGGGCTTGCCTCGAGGGGCTTGGTACAAAGGCAGCTCGTAGAATCAAGAATGCAATATGTTTTACATCACATTAGCTACTTGAAGTAATGCAATTGAGGAAAATAAGAGATTGTGGGTATTACATGCTTGAAAATGCTTTATATGTTTGATTTTATTTTTAAATTTTCATTTGAATATGCTTTACATGTTATGTTTATGTATTTTAATTTTGGCTTTTAAAACATTTATTTTGAATATTATGTTTAATATTTTTTGAATTTTGTAGCATTTTTTGGATTTTGACATTTTTTTTATTTTTAAGATTTTTTTTGTATTTTTGCACCTTTCGTTAAAAAGGTGTGTGCCTCACCTTGCGCTTCAATTGCCCCTTGCGCTTTTTTTACGCCTTGCATTTTTAAAACACTGGGTAAGATGCAAAGGAAAGGTCTTCTCTTTTTGTAGGTTGTCCAAGGTGTTTATTTTCCCATGAAACACTTCCCAACAAACGTCCTTAATCGAGAAAGACTTGTTGGAATATTTACTTTTCATTTTATGTTTTTATTCTTCTTAGTTAGGGTCTGATTAAAATAGCTTTTTTATCATTGTTTATGTACTTTGACTACAACAAGGGCATAAGGGTCTTTTCCCTTTTAATTATGGTCGCCCTATATAATAATAATATAAGTTGGCGCCACCAGATAGATTTAGAACCCTCCAAACCTTTCTCTTCTCTTCTCTCTTCTCTTCTCTCTTCTCTCTCTCTCTTCTTCTTCCTTATTTCTCCTCTTTTCTTCGGCTAATATGGTATCAGAGCAGTTCTATTGGGTCTAAGAGTAGATCGAATAAGTTCTTTCTTCTGTCTTGCTATCTTCTTCAATTGAGATCAGAGAAGTTGACCTACGACTGGTACACCGTTGTTTTACCTTCTTTTCTTTTCTCTTGGTCGTGTACCAACTAGACCTATTCATGGGCCGGGTGGCCCGACAGGCCGGCCCGGCCCAGCCCGACCCCCGGACGGGCTTGAACATGCTTATAGGCCCGCGGGCTTAAATTCGGGCCAAAAAGCCTGGCCCGCAATAAATTCGAGTCGGGCTCGGTTTTTGTCAAAATAGCCCGGCCCGAGCCCGGCCCGGCCCGACCTAATATTAAACTTAAAATTAGTTATTATGTCCATTTGAATAATTCTAATGTAAAACGGGAAAATTGTTTTTTTTTTCAATTAGGTCGGGCTTCGGGCTCGGGCTCGGGTTTTGGGCTTTTTACCAGGGTCGGGCTCGGGCCCAAGTTATAGGCCCATTGGTCGGGCCGGGCTCAGGCTCAGGCCTAGTATATTTTCATTAGTGAGAAGTGAAAGCCCGGCCCGAGTCCGGCCCGGCCCGGCCCATGAACAGGTCTAGTACCAACAAAAAAACCTATGAAACAAAATTGTTGAATGTTGTCAAAGGAATTGTGAGGTTCAGGCCTTTTTTCTATGGATTGTATGATCCTGTACTTGAGAATGGGATACTTGTAAGTCACGAATGACCTATTTTTACCCTGTTTTGGTGTGACTCAACTGTTTTATGATCTCTCCTAGTAGTTGGTGTGTTTAGATGATTGGAAAATTGGTGGATTGTGACTTAGACTCAATTGTTAAACATGTGCAGTGCTGAATCAACCTAAAAAATATTTTGTTTTGGAGAATTGGAGCTGGCCTGTATTCAGATTGTGTCCAGACCGGAGTGTGCATGTGGACTGCATCTCTAGTGTGTTTTTAAGACCTTTTTGGGTGTCAAGAGAGATTGTAAGGTGTGTGTTGAAACTGAAACGTGTTTGAATCATGTCCTCGGAGAATTCTGCAACTTCTGGAATTTCAGGAGGTTAAAATGGAATGAGTGGGGGAATGGATATGAATTTCCCCATGGCTGTAATTCCCTTTGATGGACTAAACAACCTTGAATGGTCTAGGGGAATTAAACTTCTGATTACTGCTAGGGGGAAAATAGGGTATATTAATGGTAAAGTGAAGGAACCAAAGACTGGAAGTGTTGAACATGACAGGTGGGACCGAGAAAATAATATGGTTATGTCATGGCTCTTGGTTTCCATGCTGCCACAAGTAAGGAAGACGTTTATGTGGGCTAAAACAGCTTGTGAAATATGGGAACAAGCAAAATCTACCTATTCAAAGCAGAGGCACTATGCAAAGATATACCAATTACAAGTTGAATCCTCCACTTGCAAGCAGGGGGAGAGGAGTCTCTCAGTGTACTACTTAGATCTGACATCAATTTGGAAGGAACTGGATCATTATCAAAATGTGAATTGGAAGTGTGATGAAGATATAAAGGCCTAGAAATCACTTGTCTCCCAACAACGAGTATTTGCTTTTCTTTTGGGGCTGAATCCTACGTATGAATCCATGAGGATACAAATCTTAGGAAGTAAGAACTTAACTTCAGTTCAGAGAGTTCATGCCTTAGTTCAATTTGAAGAGAGTAGAAGTGTGATGAATTGTACAGAGGGGGAGCCGGTTGCACTAGCAGTCCGAGGTACAAATTCAAATGTCAGAGGCTCTTTTAAGAAGGGTAATTCACAAAAGAGAGTGGATGACAAAGACAAGCTTTGGTTTGGTGCACTCACTATTAGAAGTCTAGCACTTGATCAGGAATTGAGTAAGAAACCATCATTTGATCAGAGTAAGAAGCCAACTCAGCAAAGTCAAAAGAAATATAACTCAGCAAATGTGGCATTCAAGAGACTAGCCCCATGGTACCCCAAGAGTGACACTCTAGTTTTGACCCCAAGGAAGAGATTATCAACTCTTTTCACGACCACTTGAAATTACATGGTACGACACTTCGCCAGATGGATTTGGCCCTACTCCTACCTCCTTGGCGTCTACATCAAGTAACACTACCACTACTTTCCATGTGTCATCTCATACATTTGATTCCCTTTGGATAATTGACTCTAGAGCCTCAAACCACATGACCGGTAAGTCAACTTTATTTTAGGAATATAACCTCCTCTCTGGGAGAGATAAGGTGAGACTTTGCAACCAACATCATTAGTTTTCCAGTCGAACAAGGCAAAGGAGTACTTCCATATTTTCCAGTCGAACAAGGCAAAGGAGTACTTCCATAGTGATCTCACAGAGTTCTTTGCTTTGTGTGGATCTCTTCATTGGAGCTCTTGTGCTAGGACACCCCAGCAAAACAGTGTCTCTAAAAGGAAAAATCAGTTATCTTCTTGAAGTAACTCGTGGTTTATTACTCCATATGAATGTTCCGAAATGTTTTTGGATGGATGCTATGTGCCGCATATATCATCAACCGTATGCCATCTCGGTTACTAGAGTATAAAGCCCCACATCAACTTTTGTTTCCTACAGCTCCTCTGTCCCCTATTCCAATGCGTGTCTCTAGGTGTTGTTGCTTTGTTCATGACTTGTCACCTACTTGCGATAAGCTCGATCCTCATGCCATTCCTTGTGTTTTTCTTGGCTACCCTTTATCTCAAAAAGGTTATCATTGCTATGACCCTGCCTCACACAAGTACTATATCTCCATGGACGTATCCTTCTTTGAGAATCACCTTTTTTCTCAGTTTCTCCTTAGAGGAGAGCAGGGTTGAGGAGGAGAAACACACCGGCACTCAAACTCAATTACCTCCTCTTCTTGATCCTCCATTTCGTGTCTTTCTTCGCCGCCATAACAGCCAGCAAAATTCAAGAGCCATGGAACTTAAAACTATGCAACCAACATCATCAGACTCTCCAGAGGTAGATCCTCCTCATCAGCCAGGTACACTTGTTGCCATTGATATGCCTTAACCTCTTGATATTGATCCCCCTGTTATTAATGATCTTGATGTTCCTATTGCTAAGAGAAAGGGTGTTAGATCTTCTACTACTAATCATCCTATCTCTCACTTTGTATCCTATGATCATATTTCACCTTCATATCGTGTGTTCCTTTCCTCCATTAACAGTGTTTCTATTCCTAAGGATGTGGTAGAAGCTTTATCCAAACTTGAATGGACAAATGCAATGAAGGAAGAAATGAATGCCTTACACGAAAATGACACTTGGGAGTTGGTGGATCTTCCTGAAGGAAAGGAATAGGTGGAATGCAAGTGGGTGTTCACAGTGAAGCATAAGGCTGATGATACGGTAGAAAGGTACAAAATCAGATTGGTGGCCAAAGGGTTTACACAAGTACATGAAATAGACTATGCAAAGACCTTTGCTCCAATAGCCAAGATGAATTCTATTAGAATCCTCCTTTCACTGGCAGCTAATCTTGACTAGGAACTTTACCAGTTGGATATTAAAAATGCATTCTTGAATGGTGACCTAGAGGAGGAGGTGTACATGACTCAAACTCCAGGTTTCTGTGCCAAAGGTAGTGAGCAGAAGCTGTGCAGGTTAAAAAAATCATTATATGGGTTGAAACAATCTCCTCGGGTCTGGTTTAGTAAGTTTCACTTAGTTGTACAGCAGACGAGGTTCAAACAATGCCAGTCAGATCATACTCTGTTTTGTGAAAAAAGGTGAAGGGAAAATTGCAGCTTTAATTGTGCATGTTGATGACATAGTGATCACAGAAGACTGGAAGACTGAAATACAAAAGCTGAAGAAATTCTTAGCCACTCAATTTGAGGTGAAAGATCTAGGCCCCTTGCGTTATTTCCTTGGGATTGAAGTTGCCCGCTCTCAAAAGAGCATCTTTATTTCCCAAAGGAAGTATGTACTAGATCCATTAGAGGATGCAAGCAAGTTAGGGGTGAAGCCAATTTATTCACCCATTGAACCTAACCATCAGTTAGGAGACAGTCAAGGGGAATTTTTGAAAGATGTGAAGAAGTTCCAAAGACTTGTAGGGAGACTTGGGGGTGGCAATTTTCCCCGTCCCCGATGGGTACCCGGGCTCCCCGACCCGATGGGGTCGGGGATGGGAGGTACCTTGGCGGGGTCGGGATCGAGGATGGGGCTACCCCATGAATCGCCAATCGAGGATGGGGACGGGGACGGGGAATGCAATCCCCGCCCCGACCCGTCCTCGATTAATATATTATATATATTAATATATTATATATAATATAATATTATATATTATATAAGTATAATAATTATTAATTTATTTATAAATCAATAAAAACTAAAAGTCTAAAACATAATTCGAAGAAATCAAGAAAACTTGAAAAGTTGGAAAACCCTTAACCCTCGACTAAACTAGTTACCAGTCTTCATTCTTCTATCTTCAACAAAGAAGACTCAAGAGAGGCAACTGAACCATAAAACCAATAAACCCTAGCTTCGTCTTCGTCGTCGATTCGCCGACCGCCAACCGCCGTCGCTGACTGTTGCCACTGCCCACTCGCCCGTCGGACATCGAACAGAGAAGAAGCCAAAGAACTGAGGAAGGGACTTCGTCTTCGTCGCCGATTCACAGACCGCCGACCTTCATCATCGTCGCCGTCGTTGTCACCTTTCGGACTCTCTCTCATCAGTCATCATTGACATAAACTCTCCCAAGTCCCAATGGTCCTCTCCCTCTTAGTTTCGGGGATTCGGGTCTCCGACGGGGAATTCGTCCCCGTCGGAGTCGGGGATGGAGGGGGTATTCCTTTGCCCGTCAGGGATCGGGGACGGGGATGGGGGGTGATTTGGAGGTCGGGGTTAGGGATGGGGAATGTACTCTCCGCCCCAAACCCGCCCTATTGCCATTCCTAGGGAGACTCTTATATTTGTCTATGACTAGGCCTGATATTGCCTATGCAGTGGGTGTCCTTAGTCAATTCATGCATAATCCTACTCACTTTGAAGCTACAGCAAGGATCCTTAGATACCTCAAGAAGTTCCTAGGAGCTGGTTTGCTATTCGAGAAACATGGGCATTTGAAGGTTGAAGTATATACAGATGTTGGTTGGGCAGGGGCAGTCGATGACAGAAAGTCTACCAATGGGTATTGTACCTTCGTGAGAGGAAACTTAATCACCTGGAGAAGCAAGAAGCAAAGTGTGGTGGCTAAGTCCAGTGCTGAAGTGGAATACAGAGCTGTCTCATGAAGTTGCTGAAATCATACGAGTAAAAAACTTGTTAGGTGAATTGGGTATTGCAGTTAACAAACCTATGCCACTCTATTGTAACAATAAAGTTGCTATCAATGTTACTGCTAACCCAGCCCTCCACGATAGAACAAAACATATTGAAGTGGACAAGCATTTTATTAGAGAAAAACTTGTGAGTGGAGAAGTGTGCACTACATATGTCAGTTCAGAAGAACAACTTGTAGACATCTTCACCAAGGGCCTTCATCATGTGCGGCATAATAATTTGTGTGACAAGTTGGGCATGATTGACATCTATGTCCCAACTTGAGGGGGAGTGTTGGAATGTTTACTTTACATTTTATGTTTTTATTCTTCTTACTTAGGGTCTGTTTGGTCTGGTTAAAATAGTTTTTTTTATCATTGTTTATGTACTTTGACTACAATAGGGGCATAAGGGTCTTTTCCCTTTTAATTATGGTCACCCTATATATAATAATATAAGCTAGCGCTGCTAGATAGATTTAGAACCCTCCAAACCTTTCTCTTCTCTCTTCTCTCTTCTCTCTTCTCTCTTCTCTCTTCTCTCTTCTCTCTTCTCTCTTCTCTCTTCTCTCTCTCTTCTTCCTTATTTCTCCTCTTTTCTTCGGCTAATAAAACTATTGAGAAGGGGGCTAACAAAGGGACCTAAAAAGAAGAAGCACAGAAGGAAGACCCTTTTGGATGTGAGGACCAAATCCGTTTGTTTGGTTGAGATGAGTCCAAACAAACTTTATCAAGAGGACTCAACAATCTGGTGAGACACTCAACTTCCACATCTCTCAAACCTCTAGGCTCCGTTTGGTTTGTGGGAAGATTTGGGTGGGATGGGATGGGATGGGATGGGATGGGTTGGGATGGGAAAGTGTAAAAAATTAAGTTTCCATTGTTTGGTTTTATTGGGATGGGATGGGATGGGAAAATGTAAAAAGGGGGAGAAGTTTAGAAGGAATCCACTATTCACCTTCATCCTCTCGACCGAACAAAGTGGCGACTAGGAAGAGAAGCGGCGGATCTGAACCCATCTTCGGCTTCCCTCTCTCGTTCTCTCTCCTTGATCTTCTTCTCTCTTCTCCTTCTTCCCCACTTCCCCCATTTTCTCTCTGCACGTCCCCTCTCTAATCTCCCTCTCTCTCTCTTTCTTCTTCTTCTTCTTTTGCTTCTTTTTCTTCTTCGTTTTTCGTCTCTACTACTCTGGTTCGCTGCCCGATTCGCTTCGCCTGCGCGTCACCGCTGCCTAGTTCGCTTCACCGCTGCCTAGTTCACTTCACCGCTGCCTGGTTCGCTTCGTCGCTGCCTGGTTCACCGCAGATCTGGTGAAGACCGGAAAAAGGTGTGGGAGAAGAGAGAAGAGGAAGATGGAGGGAGATCACCGCTGCCCCTCACACTGGTTCCTTGCCAGGTGAAGAAGGCGGTGGTTCTTTCAGTTGTAACAGTGCTTTCCCAAACTTTTCCACCGGGGTCGCACAGTTTTGGTGCGACCCCAAATCCATAATTTTGGGATCTGACATCCCACACTTTTCTCATCTCATCCCTCTCTTTCCCTCAAAACAAATAAGAGAAAACGGAATATTTTCGGAATATTCCCTTTTTCTCATCCCCATCCCACAAACCAAACGGAGCCCTACGAAAACCAAAATCCCAATTTGGTGCCAAGGAATTCTTAATAGAGGAGATGAAATTAGAAACAAACTCATTTTTGTACAAAGAAACACTGAACAAGGAAAGAGGTCCTTCATAGGTAAATCACCAATCCAAGTATTCTCCCAAAAAAGAACCGAGTTTCCAGTGCACACATCATACCTGATAAGGTTGAGGAAGAGAGGAAGGATACTGTGAATAGCCTTCCATGGAGTTGCCAATGTTGGCCATTGAAATACACCAGCATCCCACCTATTTCCTACACGACCATGAATTCTTCCTATCACCTCATGCCACAACCATTTCCCCAAAAGAGCTTAGTTCTTTTGAACTACATTCTCCAAATCCGATCCCCCTCTTCTTTACTCCGACAAATCACCTCCCACTTGATTAAGTCATCTTTCTTTCCTACTTTCCCCCGGTTCCCAAGGGAAACCTCTTATCAATTTCTCTAGTTTTTTAGATTCCCTAGGAGGAATCCTAAAAACTAACAGGAAATAGGTTAGTAGGTTAGATAGTGTGGCTCTGATCAATGTTATTCACCCCCTAAGGAGATATAATTCTTTTTCCAAGAGGCCAATCTTTCCTACTCTTTCCATTGGCATGTCTATAAATAATCTTGCTTTATTCCTTCAAATATTCTTGAGTTCCTTCGCTTAAGATTTTCCCCTTAACACCAATATTCTCATTCACCGTCATAATATCTTGCTTTTGTGTTAAGGTTCCTTGGTGGTGAAAAGATAAGAAAGGAGTAAGTGGTTAACATTCTCACTGTTTTGGAGCCAAGGAAACATGCATAAAGGGATAGACTCCAATTCAGTTGTCTATGTTGGAGAATCTTACCAATGTTGATTTCCAAAGTTGCTTCCCAACAAAAATCTTTGATCTTGGGTGGTATAGGGCCACCTTGAAAAGCATCAACAAGGAAAAGAATAGGTGAATAGGAAGAAGCATATAGGAAAGCTAGTATCCCATCATTTTCAAGATATCTAAATACTCATCTGAAACCAAAATTTCAATTGATTCCGAAAGAAGAAAAATAATCCATGCTAACATTTAGCAATGGGTTTATATTTATGCATGGTCCGTGGACAAGGAGTAAACTCTAGGGAACTGGATAGACAAAGGGCTATCGGGGTTTCCTCCCAAAATCAAATGTTATGACCTGAGATATGGCATATGCAATTCTATGGAAAGAGAGGTAGATCACTACAATATCTTTCAATGGGCAAAGCATGGATGCCTTGCTTGCTGGCCAGAACCACACTCATTCAAATGGATGCCATACTTACTCCTGATGACTGAATGCCACAAAAGATTGTGTTATAAACAAGAATAAGCAGAACCACTTTCCAAGCAGAGCAGTACATTTTTATCACTCACTCTCCCCAAAACCAATCTTCCTTTCATTTATACACTCTCTTAATTTATCAACTTTACTTGCCACTGGTTCCCACAAAAAGTCTAAATCATTTTCAATCCCTTTGATTATTGTCAGTAGGACCTTGAGAACAGACCAAAAAAAAGTAAACTGTTCGATTTTCACACATGGATTTCATAAGAGTGTTGCTACCCAAAATATATGCATGTAGTATCCCTTGCCAGGCTTTTCTAGGCTATAGAATAACAAATTTCTGCATTTAAAATACGTTTGCACTTTGCAGTAGATAACAGAAAGAATATCCATGTAGTTCAGAATAATTTCCTGAAATACTACAAGATGATATCCTTTGACAGAAGCTTTGGTTCTATTTGTAATGTTTAATTAATTTCAATGCAATCATGACGTTGTGTCATTTATGTGCCAATTAATTTTGGATTCCTTACCAAGAAAATGTCAGTAATTTCATTCACAGAAAAAAAAAAAAAACGTAGAATGCAAAAGAAAGAAAAGATACCAAGCAGAGCACAGTTTTTTGCAATAATAAGAGAAGAAAAAGAAATTTCAACAGATACCATCCAAGCTAGCTGACATGGGTGACTAACTGACTGTTTGAGACAGGGTATTACCATTGCACATGTATAAAGAACAATGAGAACTTGAGAAGTAAAACTTACAAGATTTCAAGCCACAGAGTTGCAACTGCACCCAGAATCAGGTGAAATGAAGTTCCAAGAAAGACCCGAATGCTCCACTAAAGATTCAGGAGAGTTGTCAAAAGGCATCACTTTTGTATGTGAACAATGAACAGCATCAGAAGAATCACTTGCTGTAGTTGAGGGACTACATTTAGCCCTTGGATTATCCCATTCCATATCAAAGGCATGTTCAAGGCGTTTTTCCACTGATTTCAAAGCAGATGTTTCAGTTTCTGGAGAATTTCGGGGAGAGAGGAAAAGTCGTTTCACGTTTAGAAGGTCCGTACTATTGAGATCATCTTGACCACCATGGTCACAGAAAGGCATCATCCTCAGCCTGTCATTTGAACTACCATACCTTGCTTCTGGTGTACAAATGCCATCAGAATCATTTGAATTGCCAGCTTGCTTGGAAGCCTCACGCCCTCTCTTTCTTATGATAGATGGGGTATTTTGATAACTCCTTGCAGCACTCCTCAATATATGGTCTGGGCTACTACCATTTCCAGAGGTTACTTGAATGCAGCTAGGTGGAGTAGAATAACAGACTGTATTGTTTTCTTTCTGAAAATAGTTATCTGTACTAGAAAATCCACCAGTTGCCAAAGCAATATTTAAATCCTTCAGCTGGGGAGGCTCATAACACAAACGGCCATAATTTGTATCCTCAGAATGTCCTGTCCCGGAGACTTTGGGGTGCTTACCAACTACACTGTTGTCACCATTAAATTCATGTTCTGACAATCTTGAGAAGTTACTGTAACGTTGAAAGTTGAATCTTGAATCCTTACCACATGACGTATTCATGAAATGAGCATAATTCTGGGGCCTCTTTGGTGATTCTTGTGATTTTTTAATGGTTGTAGGAAGAGACCTTTCTGGAGGACTACCATTTCTTCCACTACATTCAGTCATGTCCAAGGCAACATATGGAGAAGCTGACACAATTACACGCAGTGAAGGAGGTTGAGGAGATGAAAGACTTTTACAGTCAGCAGGTACACTTGCAGATTTATTTGAATGCAATAATGCCAAAGAATCATCAAATGGAACCCCACACAATTTTCCTGATTGAACAACAATTCCATGTTGTGAATCATCTGACAGTTTAGCATTGTTGATGCACGGTTCACTGGTCAGACCGTTTTCCCCAGCATCTTTATCATCACATAGGGTCTCAATGGATGGTTTCTCCAAACCATCCACTTCTACTTTGGAAGATCTACAGTTTTCTATGTCAACAGGCCATAGTTGTAGATGTGTCTGTACTCCATTTGCATTTCCAAGAATTGAACCTCTCAAATTAGCATCAACACCATTGCCCGTGTCAACTTTCTTGTCAAAACAAACCATTGTTCTAGGACTTCTGCCTACCACTTCATCCCTTTTATGCTCCACTTTTATTTCATGATTGTAGGAATCAGAAAAAGCAATTGGAGGCAAATCCCCCAAAGACCCATGAGCTGAATATGAATCCAACTTTTTCTTTACTGAGCAGTTCCAATGATTCTTAATTGAGTTGTCCGCCCTATAATTAATTTTCACAAAAAGAGTAAAATAAGATAGAAATAATGCATCTGCTTCACTTCAATATTTTAGCTGGCTGCTTAGTTTGGAAAATTATATATTGACAAGTCAGCCAGATCCAAAGTGATCTATTTTACTATACTTAATTAGGTATTCCCTGCCTGAAGGACCATGAGAACATTAAATTCTCATAGCAGCACAGGTGAACATGCAGGGAACTGCAATGCACCATTGACATGCACCACCTGGATATTTCCCAGGCCAAAAGCTAACCTGACAGAAATACCTACACTATTCAACTCACTATTTTTAGTTTTCTACCTTGTGCCATGTTTTTCTCTTTCCCCCCAGTTGTTCAGCAGATTATGCTAAATTTCCTTATAGTACATTATCTGATATTTAAAACTGATGCAACCATAATCTTATACTGATACCTTCCAGGGAGCAATTTTGCGATTTCAGCCCATTTGTTCCCATATATTTGGTGTGCACGTATAAGAGCCAACTCCTCCTCCTTGGTCCATGCGTCCTTCTTTATAGCAGGGTTTAAATGGTTGTGCCACCTGAGAAATCAAATATTAGTTTCAGGGTTCCAGAACAACACATCTGAGATACTATATACACGGTTAACAACTTATTTATTGACTTTATCAAAGAGAAGAAAAACAAAAGCTGAAAAGAAAAGGAAACTAATGCAACAATAAAAGATCACCTATCAATCCCCGTTCCCAATATAATCTAAAAGGCTCTTCACTAATTTTGGCAAATATAAAAGCAAGAAGTTGATTGCTATGGCTAAGGCCTATATTTTTTGAAGAGTGAGAAAGCTTCAAATCTACCATTTTTTTATTTTTCCCCTAACACAATGGCTAGAGTCACTACCAATTACTTAAATGGATATACTTGCATACTTGTGGGAGAAGTGCCTCTAATTTTTAACTTTTCCCCTAACATAATGGCTAGAGTCACTATCAATTACTTAAATGGATAGACTTGCATACTTATGGGAAAAAGTGCCTCTAATTTTCTTAAAAAGCCACCTGCTCTAACTGGCCACAACTAAAATCACCAGTTTTTTTATGAGTAAAACCAACAGTTATGGAAGGAAGTAAATTCCCCAAGTAAGCATCAAAGCTAAGATTGACTTATCACATGATGCTAATCCACCCTGAGGGTAACCAGGGCAATGACTAAATGTTTGAATACAAGTCTCTTAAGAGGACAATAGCATTTATTTTGAAACCTTTAATTGAAAGAATCAAATGAGAATGCAAAATCTTTATTCTTTTTTTTTATTTTTTCAATGAAAACTTAGGAGACGATAAGGCAGACATAGTTGCAAAAGGACAGAAAAATACTGTAAGTAGTTAAGAGTTTATAAAAAATATTTTTTGCATATGGGCCATATTAGCATGTCAGCCTTAGAAAATAACATCTAGCATCAGTTTTGAGCAGCAAAAATTCAGCTAATGAGCATACATCATTTAATAACTACAAATACCAGTACATGCAATAGGTTTTATACGAAAACAGCAGTCTTTTACAACTACAAATACCAGTACATGCTGTTAAACTAAAGTGTTTGTGCAGGGTTATTTTAGTCTTTTTATCCCTTTCTTATTTATGTTTTATTATCTTTGTTCTTAAGTCATATAGTCAGGGGCATTAGTGTAATTTTGTTCTATTACAAATATAAACTAATATGGGCGGCAGTTGTGTCTCTTGATAGAGACAGTATCTGAAGCCCTATTCTCTCTTCTCTCTCTTCTCTCTACTGTACCTTCATATTCTGGGATCATACCAGGATTTCTACCTGTTTATTTCTCAAATGCAGGCCTGATCACATGGTACCAGAGCTGGTCTGATCGACTGTTCAACTGGAACTGTGAAAGGACGCCTGGAATAGCTTCGGCTGAAGACTACAGTTGATAGAAGTTGAAAGGGAGAGAAAGAAACAAAAAAGACTGATCGCCCAGAGGGATAGGAGGCTTCCATGCCTCAAGAAGCACCGTGTGTTGAGTTTTTGTTGGTGTTCTAGACTCCCTCTATTTGGCAGTTCAAAGAGGGACTGTGCGCGAATGGTGTAGATCGGCTGATTATTTTTTGTGAGTGGTGGACTCCTTTTTGTCAACGGTGGGACAAGACAACCTTGTGATCTATTTTCTGTGCTTTTCTTAATTAATATGGTGAGGTCGGTTGTTTTTTTGGAGGTTTCTAATGGTATTTTTCTCTTCTAAAAGGTTGCGGCTAGGCTGTTGGTATTCCCGAATTAATAACTGAACCGACTGAACACTTGGAAGTAAGTTACTGAAATAACTTGTATGTGATTCATGGCAGTTTCTGGCAGTGAAACCAAAACAAGTGTGATGGTACAACCAGATTTCATGGCTGTCCAGATGACTTCAGTCAAACTCAATGGTACAAATTATGTACCATGGGCAAAATCTGTTGAAGTAAATTTGACTGCTAGAGGCAAACTGAAATATATTAAAGAAAACAAACCAGACCAGGGGGCAGCAGGGTATAATGACCGGATACAAGAGAATGCACAGATAGAGGTGTAAACCGGGTCGTGCCGCCCGCAACCCGGCACGATTTTGAGCCAGCCTAACCCGATGGTCCACAGGCCGTGCCACGGCCCGGCACAATTGTATGGGCCGATGGGCCATGCGGGGCTTGGGGTTTTAGGTCAGCAGGCCGGGCCCTAGTGATCGTTAATCAATAATATACTTTTCTTGTTTTGAAGTATAGTACATAAATTTTATGAATATAGTCCTTATCATTTTACCTCATGTTTCTCTAAGAAAATGAGGTCTCATGAAGCTTAAGATTCAACCATTGAAACTTACACCTCAAGCATATAAAGGCCCTAGTGACTATATTAATTATATCCAAGTACTAATTACCTGTATTTATACAAGTTTCTCTATCAGCTTATATTGTCAAAAAAGTACCTATACAGCATACCATAAAAAAGATACTATAAAAAAGGTCAATACAAGGGATGAAGTAGTCCAACAAGATTGTCCATGCACTTCAACAATGAAATCCATTGGAATGATCGAATGATGGAAAAAAGGTGACCCCAACCCCCTTTTACTTTTTTTAGATAAATGGTCATTCCCTCCTGTTACAGCCTATTACATAATGTGTTTTCCTTTCAATAGCAAGACAAATTAACAGAATGCCATTTCCCTCTCTAATCCAAAAAAATAGTCAACTATTCACTGCATACCAGGAATTTGATGAGATAACCATTGAGACCTACCTTTCTCGACATTGTTTTCCTATGCGGCCTGGCAAGGACTTTGCAATGACAGACCACTTTTTACAACCATATTTTTCTACCAACTCAATAATACGATCATCTTCCTGGAAGCACCAAAGGGGAAACAAAATAATCATGGATGCATAATATATACACGTAGAGTTAATAATAAACAAATAAAAAGAGTGTGAACATATCCAAACCTCCTTTGTCCATGGTCCTTTAATGAGTTCAGGATTGAGAACCTTCTGCCATCGATGCAGACACTGCACATCTGACCGACCAGGGAACCATTCAGCTGCAAGAGATCAGAAAGTTCATAAAATCACAAAAACAGTAGTAACTTCTGTACCACAAAGATGGAACAGATTAAGAAAAAGCAAAGAACATAAAAAATACGGAAGAAATCAGAAGGAAAAAAACTCCATAAGTGCTTATTTCTTTTGGATCTAACTTCCTCATATAGCTTGCATTTAACAATGAAACAGGACAACCAAAAACATAATTCATGAATGATATTCTTATGCTCTAGATCACTACATCATATCCTTCATCTGCATCTAACTGCTCACATTAATATCCAATAGGAAATCAAGAAGCTACTGAATTCCCATTAAAAAGGTCCTAGAGTAAATGTAGAAGATTAATAAATATGACTGAGTATTTTGTGCCTTCAAATGCTAAAGGCAAAAGAGAAAGGTAAGATAAGAAAACAAGCCAAATTGCAGTCCAACTAATAGGTACTTAGAAGGCTAAATAAATTCAACTTTAACTTTCAAATATTAGCAGAACAATATATAAAACAATTAAACAGATTGATCTTTAGAGTCAAGTGTTGTGAAACTCCTTGCAAATTAGTGAATAAATGACAAACCAGTTAATACATAGAAGCACACTCACCTATTTTCTTCCAATTTTTTCCATTGAATTTTTTGACTGCTTTTGTTAACAGGTCATCCTGTTTCACATTATCAGATAAGAGACAAAATGAAGTAATAGATGGTTAAAAATATTAGATTCATCCACTCACAAAATAATAGATAAATATATCTGCACAAAGAGATTAGGATTAATTTAACCCATGCCACTTATTTAGAAAGATAAGGTAAAGTACATAATAGTGTTAGTTCTGCCCAACAGTTACAGAAAAGGTCCATTATCCCGTGCTGGTTCTAGTCAGCCGGGATCTTGGGAGGGTTGGACTGATTATGGACCTAACCTCTGGGCACTTTTGCACAAAGTGGCAGCTCTCAGATGAACAGTTATAGAAAAGGTCTATCAACTAATTTCCAAATTCCAATCTACATTTCAAAGAACTGAAAACTGAATCTACATGAGAGTAAGTTAATAATCAAAGGAGACTATCGACCAGGAAAGAATATTTAGATACTCACTTCCTCCTCTGTCCAACCTCCCTTTGTCGAACGTCTGGTGGGACCAGTTGTTCTCCTAGAATGGTCAAAAAAGAAAGACAATTGATGAAAAATCACACATAACACTATCAATTACATTTTAGAGTCAAAAGCCCGAAAGCAATGACACTAATAGTAATGATAATAGTAGCGGTGGTCGTTGTGGTGGTAATAAATTAATAATACTACATAAAGACATGCTATAAATGGAAAGTTTTCATCTTATATCTCATCTCACTACCACTCCAAGCTCATATACATTGAAAATTAAGTTAGAAAAATAGAAATACGTACCCTTGAACAGAGCCTAACTTGGGAACAACAGTGTCACAACTACTATCGGAAACTGAAGAAGTCGAAGCGACTGTAACATCCTTGGTAGCTTCCACATTACTCTCCTCTTTCTTAGCTTCTTCCATGCTCTCTCTTCTCCCCTTTTATATCAGCTCTCTCACTATGAGAAACGTAAGAAAAACCTTCAATCTATATAAAAAACAAACAAATATCAGAAAAAAAAGCATAATTCAAGAAGAACCATAAATCTTTATCATAAATACAATCCAATAAGATCTTGGACGATTTGATCGCCGAATCCAAGTCTCCGACCAAAACGCGGATCGGCAGCTAGATGAACATAAACCTATGCCACTAATGAAAACAAGGGAGCTTTCACAGGGCTCTAGGGTTTTATGATTTTTTGAACTTATCATTGAGTTTTTTCGTGTCCAGTAACCGCTAAATAGGAAACTAAGACCAAAACGAAAAACGGAAGAAAAAAAAAAACAGGTGAGGTGAAAAAAATCAATATTTCCAGGAAACTGACCTTAGTTAAAGAAAGCAGAGAGGGTTCTGGACGCCATGGATTAGGTCTTGCAGAGCTCGAGAGAGGGAGATTATGATCGACACGAAGTCGCGGGAAACTAAGACGTATTAAATCCCCGAAGAGTCCAAACGGAACTGCATTTGGTTCAATTTCCTCCCCTTTTAAACACCCTCAACAGCTTACGTTAGAAGGAAACAAGGGAACGGTGGTGCTAACGGTTAACAACTAACGCCGTCAAGTTTGCCGTTTAAAACCACCCATAGCATATGCAAGCTCTAAAATCTCTTTTTAAATTACTAAATTGCCCACCCGATTGGTTTTTATTCCATTTGCATCCCATGCTTTTTACTGGTTTCAGTGCCTTTGAAGTTTCAATACGGCGGTCTTGAATCTTAAGAGCACACCGAAGAAGATGATATGGTCATAAATTCGGCTCGGGTGGGACCATCATGTGGACGACTAGGAAGAGTACACATGGCCAAGCCGAAGATTACCATGTATCTCAGAAGCTTACATGTGTTCCATGAACGAGAAACACAACGCCACAACGTAGTCCAGGCACGAATATCATGCGGGAGGCTCCCAGGACATCCCAAAGGCGAGGGATTCTTCGCACTTATGCTATCAAATTCTCTTTTAGCCCGTTCGCTTTTCTTTTAAGTTATTTATCCAAGTTATTAGGCTGTGTTTGAGTTTTTTTGAAAGATTAAAATTTATATTAACAAGAAACCAGAATAACAAAGTCCTCCACCCCCGGTATCCCATCTTGATAATCATATATAACAAAAGATGATAAATAGTGAGTTTAGCCATCCGGGACACCTTATGGGCGGGGCTGTTAAAGATTCGATTTATAAAGCAGAAATTCTTGAACATTCCAGTCTTGAACATCCGAATATATACAAACTTGTTGAGCATCCGAATATATACAAACTTCTTGAACATTCCAGTCTTGAAGTTCTGAAAAAGCCTGCATAATGACAAATAGTTCAATTTGGATTACTAAAATAACCCTGTTAGTTCTACCTCCAATAATTTTTAAATAGATAAATTTTTTGAAAGGATAATGAAACCATAACTAAACAACGAACCCGATATTTTCCCTGCATCAATAAACATAATCAGATCAGTAGTATGGTTTATGGTAAGTGAAATTTTATGCTCTGAGCGCCGAATTATTGAAGGATCAGAAACATTCAAAAGTCTAAAGGACTATTGGAAAGAATTATTGATTCAGTTAATAAGAGTAAAAGGTAGGATTTGCCTATTTCTGAAACATTTATCACTTCTAGCATACCAAATATAATAACAAGTCGTGGCTATCCAACTTAACATATTCATAAAAAGAGGATTATCCGCAATTTGGTTATATAATGTTTGTATGCATGAAGTTTAAGACCCTTAAAATATATTTTGCAGATGAAGGTTCCCGGGGTTACCAAATAAAACTACTTGAGTATAATGACAATACATGAACAGATGAGTTGTAGATTTAACATTCAAGTCACAAAGAACACAAATTTTTTGATATCTTTCTTCGAAAAGAAAATCTTTTACTGGAATAAAATCATTAAGAATTCTCCAAAAGAATAACTGGAAGAGATGAGGAATAGACAACTTTCAAATTTTTGTAAGGCAAAAGCTAAGATTTGGGGATATATTTGGCATGGAAGTTTGTTACTTCTTGTATTCTTCTTTTAATGTAAACTTACCATAATTGTGATGTAACCAAATCCAAGAAATTGTATTAGTAGTAGGGAAAATGGGAGCTCCCAAAATATTTGTCACTTCATCGGGGGAAATAAGGAATCTATTACATTAATATTCCAATGGCCCAAGTGTATTAGTTGGGATATATTCAAATTTCTAAGTTGGGGAGCTAAAGGAAAGAACACCCAAGAAAACTTATTATCTGATTGAAATCTCAGACAACAAAAATATCTCCCCCTATTCTACTACTTCCTCAAGCTCTATATACTAGAAAGCGTGTTTGGTTGCAGTGCAAATTCATTTACATTAGTACAAATGCATAGGAGTGCAAATTCTTGTTTAATTTTGTTTTAGATTTTATTTTATTTTGTTTCATGTCTTAATTTACTTCATTTCTACTGCAATCAAACAAAATAAACTAAAATTTGATAGCAAAATAGGTCAAAATTTATGCTCAAATCATTTGCACTGCTATGGTTTTGCATCAATGCAAATTTATTTGCATTACAACCAAACATAGCCTAAGTTTGGAAGGAGTACAAATGCAAATATGTACAGTACAACTATATACAAAATAACACAAAATATAAGGCTTTGCACTCTACAAATTTGTATTTGTACTCCTTCCAAACTGAGTATTAGTAAGTTAATGACTCTTAAAAGGGGCATTTTAGTCCCATCTAAGTGTTGGTAATTTTTCCAAGGTGGAAAAGTTATTTATTCACCTAAAAAAGGGTATTAATTTTTTGGGTAATTGATATCTAGAAAAATAAATTTTTCCTGATCTCCACATAAAAATGGAAAAAAAGAACATGAATGTTTTGTCTAAGGCTCCGTTTGGTGCATCTTTTCGCACAAGTTATTGGTTATTTAGAAGCTTGACAGGCCACATTTTCGTATTTTTTTATTTGGTTGGGAGAAGATCTAGCCATTAAAAGACTCTACCCCGAAAAGATGCAGGAAGCCCGTTTAGGACTATTTTTGGGAAGCTCCAAATAGGGCTTTTTCACTTTTTTTTTTCATCTCGTCTTCATGCAGAAAGATGCACCTCCAGCCAAACAGTTTATGGGCTACTAAGATCTTTATGTAAAAGCCCATTACGTCTTTTGGCTATCAGATCTTTCAAAAGAGACTTGCTAAATGGTACCTATAATCAATTCAACCTAGTCGCCCACCTTGTCTTCTTCATTGACTTAAACGTCAAAGTCAAGGGTCAAATTTTCGATACAATACATATCACGTGTATCATATCATATCAATAGTTCCCTTAAACTCCAAATAAAGGGTATTTTGGAATTTGGCTGCTTTCCCAAGGTAGGCATGACTAAAACCAACCCCCTAAAACAAATTTGAAGAAAAAGCTAAGGGTTAAAAAATGACTTAAAATACCCTACTGTTTAAAAAATGACTTAAAATACCGCAGACATTTCTAACAGTGGACAAAACTGCTAAATCTTGATGAAAAAGATAAAATTAGCATGTTACCCTTCCATTAATTAAAGAGGTGAGGTAAAGATTATGTAACACTTGGAAAAGAGAAAAAAACACGAAAGAGAGAAAGTGAATAGAAAAGTCTCTAAGCGCATTGAAACATCATGTCTCTACAAAACCTCAACAACCCAAAAATCCAAAAATCTCAATTACGGCGACAATGAAGAGAACCTAGAAATACTAATTACGGTGGGATTCTAATAAAAAGGCATGGGCTTTGTTCTTCTGAAGCAAAGAAATTTGTGAGCTCTGCAAAGTGAGAATTTGTATAGGGACTAAGCAGGGAGGTTGAAGAGATCGGAGGATTCACTAGGGTTTCTGAGGACAATGAGGAAGGATCACAAATGGGAGTGAAGGATCTTCATAGGTCAGGAATGGTGACCTAATCCACCCAAAATCATAGTTAATCTCTTCCACCTTGTGACGAGAACAAGGGCTGTGGCTGCAAGTTCTTTCTTCAATCTCTTCTCTTCTCTTCTCTTCTCTTCTCTCTCTCTCCCCCTTCTTTTTCTTCTTCTTCCTCTCAGTTATGTCATCTCCGTTCTCCTTCCCCTTCTTCTTCCTCTCAGTTCCATCATCTCCTTTTGGATAACATTGTGGGCATTCTTGAAACAAACGATATCAAAGATCTCAAGCTTCTGGATGATTGTCTTCTAATCGAGGTTGTTGAAGTTAAAGAGAAGAAAGTAATGGCTTGCCGCTAATAGAGGTAATAGAGAAGACTATTGGTGGCTTGCTGTTGATAGAGACAATAGAGGATGTCATTAATACAACATGATCGTCTATCTTATTTTCTGATTCCACGAGGATCACCTCCGTCCCAGTTAGCAGACTTAGATCACAATAGACTAAAGCCCCCCCAAAATCACATAGGTAAGTTTTGTTTTCAACGCCCCCCTCTTCTATCACATCAACACCCTTGAATCCTCTAACCAACTATCTGTTTCTCCTCCACTTCCTTTAAACTCTCTTCGAGACATTGCCGCTCGCACCATCCAAACCCATTTATGTGCCTTTTTTTTTTGAAAAACCCCAATCTAAAGTCATCGTCGCCTTGGCTCTTGTGACAGTTGAAGTCTTTCTTTCCTCTTTCAAAAGAATAGGTCACCTGGTGTCACATGCTAGCGAATATAAACAGTGAAGGGTGATTGTGTTCATTGTCAGAAATGTTCAGAGTATTTTAATTTCTTAAACAATATGATAGATTTGTATCCATTTATTAAACCATAGCGATAGTTTTAAGTATTTAACCCAAAAACTAAAAGAATTTAAGAGGTATCAATACACCCAATATGCCTGTTCGTGTATATCAGAGATATCATTACTTTAAAGGTCAAAAGTAGAAATGAAATCCTTACCACAAACTCTTTATGCTATTCATCTAAGTGGTGGATTCCAAAAGGTTGTTTAATGAAAAGTGTTGGATCAAGAATCATTGTTGGACCCACCAATTCATAAATTCCAATTATTGGATCGAAATATCAAACACTCTCTTTCTCTTTTTTGGGACATCAATAAAACATCTTATAATTATTCACTTTTGAGATTTGAAGAGATGGGAGATGTAATGATACTATTGAATTGGTTTTGTACAATTGCCATTTGAAATCAGGATGCAGTTCAATGCTTCATTTTATTTGTAAGGTAATTAAGGGATAAGATCTATGATGTTGCCGGATGGGTGTGATGAGTTCAGATCACTTGCTAATAAAAGGGGTTTTAACACCCTTCCAACATGATTTAACACCGCAAATCTCATACATGACAGGGCCCACTTTTACAGTGGGCCCCAATCTCATGTTGAGATATATAGTGTCAGATCATGTTGGAAGGGAGTTGGAACATGTTTTGTTGGTAGGTGATTGGAGCTCGAATATGATATTGCTAATTTGGTATCAGTATAGTTTTGACCAATCAAAACCTCTCGAAGGAATTTTTGTGATTAGCTACCCATACCAATATAGTTACCACCAACGTGGTTTTTATTTTTATTATACAAACTGAATAGTGATCTAGTTGATAGGATTTCTCACTCGTTGGAGTAAAGACATGGAATCAAATCCCACTACTATCACGATTGATAAAAAGAGAAAAAAAATTGTTTTAAGTTTTTCAGTATCAAAGTAAAACCCGATAATTAAGGGTATATTTGGTATTCAAGATTAAAAAGTGTGGTGCATGCTAAGTTATTGGTCCCAACACCCGATATTGTGACATATTATTGAACACACCACACCCCTCGTGATGTTTTGTAATGCAGTGATGTATTGTGTGTTAAGACATTGGGGTTTGAAAAATAGATTTTTGATAAAAATCAATGTTTTTTTTTGGATCCAATACTAAATCAATATTTTATAATTAAAAAAGAGGTGCAGTGCATTATAGAACACGAGGAATAAGCCAACACTCCATGGCTTAAAAGAATGTATGGCCTCCCTCCATGGCGTGTTTTGTAACCGATCAAAATGAGGTTTGAACACAATACTTAATACCCCCAAAAGAAAATGAAAATTTTTAATTGAGAACAAAAACTACTTTCCATGGTGAACTTTTATGCCTGAGTATTTTGTTGCATTAATTTGAAATAAATTGAAACTAACTAAAAAGAAGTTATTCTATGTAACTAGGGACTTGTTCGTTCTACTACTTTTATGTCCAAGTGTTTTGTTGCATTAAGCTGAAATAAATTGAAACTACTAAAAGGTAAGTTATTATATGTAACTAGGGACATGTTCCTTTACTATTAGCTACTTAACTAGGAAAGTCCCAGGTGTTATTCACGTAAGCATATTTAATTATTTTTTTCTATTACCATCTGTATCCTTTGTTTTTTAAAAGCTTGTTAAATGGGTATTTTTGTCATTTTGGTAGCTTTCCTTCTTTGGCAAGAAAGTAACTTATCCATTTGAGAGATGGGTAATTCTTTCCCGAATAAGTTGCAAAAAAGTTACTATTTTCCCCATTAAAAGTTGAGTTTCTATAAGACCCACACTTAATTACCAAAAAAACAAACATTGGTCATTGATCAACTTCATCTTCTCAATTTATCAAAAAAATGAACACTCCCTAAATAACACACTAGAGTGATGGACTCAAGTTTTTGTACTTCCCTCTCACATCAATCATTTTATTGATCTTGTTATCAATGTTTGTAAAGGAGGTTTATGGGAAATTTGTTGGTGTAAGACTCTCTAAAGGGTCTGTTTGGCCCACAATCAGAATCAGAATCGGAATTGAAATCCTTTAGAATCAGAACTGGAATGGTCTATTTCTATAGTCTATTTCATTGAGACAGGAATCAGAATGGGAATTGAAATCAATTGGAATGGAAAGGGAATGGTTATTTCCTCAAACGAGAAAATGCCATTCTACCAATAATGGGGATGAGATTCAAATTCTGCCCAACCAAGTTGAAATCAGAATGGCCCATTTTGACTTGGATTCCATACCCCTATTCCTACAAATTAAATGGATCCTAAGTTTTGTAGGAATTTTTCATGGGAGGTTTCTTCTCAATCAATGATTTTCATTTCATTGAGGGGAGGGGGTTGTTGTGGTCTAGGATGGTGGGACAGGCTGTTGGAAGGGTTAAAATCCAAAATATGGATGGCCGAACTAGGTTTAATGACTGGATGAATTTCAAAAAATTTTTTAACCCAACCCGGGAATTGGTTTCCCAAAGATTTTGAAATTTGAAATTTTTGTATCGATCTTGTATTGAATAGGACAAGAGGACTAGATTTGAAACTGAAATTAAAACTAATTGCACTTGATATGAAGTCCGCAAATCGCAGCTCCAAGAATGGTAGTTTACACCCAAAATTAGTCCCAAAAATCGGCCTCCAACTAAAGATGGCACAGTGAATGAGAAGTTGATTCCACAACATTGTTTCCTGCAAAATTGTTATCCAACTACCTTGGATTGATTGGAATTTGTGAGCTTGATCTCTCCAATGTTTTTCTTGCAAAAACATAGTGGGAAAACTGATAAAAATCAGTTCTATTAATGCCTAGGTTGAACTAGGGTTTCTAGGAGAGAAGAGAGAAGATGAGAGATGAAGAGAGGAGGAATACAAGTTGTGTTCACCCTCTTCCTCTTAACCCCCTTATATGGAGCACTCTTCTAATCTAATTAGGAAATTATCCAAAACCGATTTGGATCTAGATTCTTTTAATAGATAAGCGTTATCCTCTTAAGTGGATAGGTGCTCCATACTTAGAATCATGCCCAGTTTTGACCCAAATGACAGCTTAACTAATCTTTTTAGTAATGGGCCTTTGACCAATTTTCTTTAATGGTTCATGTCCCTAAGTGTTGCAGGGCCACTTTGGGCCTGATATTGTATGGTGTGGGACCCCACAAAGGTCTCACACAAGTCCATGAGGGTTCGGCCCCACCTATGGAAGAGGTTAAACCGAATCCATTGCTCAAGGTAGTAAACTCTTGAGCCAATTAGCATGGGCTTAGTCTGTGCCCAACATTTACACCTAAATGATCATTAGATTCATCCAGCCTATGAACACCCAAGGATAATGGACTTATATGAGATAAAGCCCATAAGGTAATCGGCCCTGTAATGTTCTCTTACACTTAACATCTCGGTCCATAATCATCAGAACACTGCCTATAGGGAATGACCTCTCCCCTGATGCAAGATATAATGTTACACTCTTTGCTCGGATGGACTTCGGGATTAAAACCTTTTGCAAACATTTTTCATAAAATAGTAGTATAATAATATATAAATATATTTTGCAAACCAAATTTCAAACATAGATGAAATCCATTACCGTCAGTTTAGGTTTCCATTAGAGAGAATGCAAAAGTTTGATATTCACTTTGTTTGACAAATGGGTCGATCATATCACTATGATCACCTACTCAAGTAATTTCCCAAATTTCCCCAACATGCCTAGATATTTTGACCCGTGATGGATCTCACTGGTTAGCATATCAAATGCAACCCAATCTACTACCTAGTGCAGTATCATAATCAAGTTTGGGATTATGTGTAACTTTTTAGTTTTGTCCATCTATCTCCAAGGTCAAAGGCATAACTAGAAATTGCTCCGAGTTCAGTATTTCTTCCAAACACCTACTGCTTGTGCTTGGGGGCTAACCTTAGCAATTAAGACAAGCTGTTCCAACTATTTGGTAGCACACTAGTGTTCACTTTGTCAGGATAAACTCCCCAAATCTATCCAATGGCTAAGAACATATTAAACTAACATGAGTCTCATAAATGTCCAGTTTAAGGGGTAATTGATAGAAAATGTTCAATAGTTTTGCTGGTTTGAGTGAACATTTAACACCTACAATTCTCAATAGTTTTAAGGAGGAATTCGATAAGGTTGTTAAAGACATTCAAGATCTTGGAGCTTGGATAAACAGTCTTGCTGGTTTGAGTGAACATTTGACACGACAATGTTCAACAGTCTTGCAGTTTAATGACTGGAATGCTCTGTTAACATTGCAGAAAAAAATAGATAAATTAAATTTATTAATAAAACAAGATAATTGAAGAAGAAGAAGTAAAATACAACAAAGAAATAAAATAATATTATTGGATGACCTGTGGAGTGTATGAAGCCAAGAGGAAAGAATAATTTTAGAAGAAGTAGAAGAACCAAAAGCCATACAATTTGAGACTCATTTACTGCATTTAGATTTGATATGTGGAGAAAAAAAGAACTCCAAGACCTAAGCAAAATAGAAACCAAGAGGCTAATCAAAAGTTGTAGATAGCATAAATATCTAGGTTGCTGATAGTGGCGAGATTTAGAGACGGATTGGGGATGGACTCCATAGACATGTCGCTGAGATAGATGACCTGAAACTTCTCTTCCTTGATGAATTTCTTTGCTCCGTCGACTTCCTTAACTCCATTCTCACATAGCGTTTGTACATCATGCTTCTACTTTCTGATTTTTTATATTTACAGAAACCCAGAAATTTAAGAGATGGGATTGGCAACGGCAACGATGGTGGCTGATTTGGAAGAAGAAGAAGAAGAAGAGGACGAAGGATGGTCGACAACGGTCTTAACTCACCAGAGATGGGTTGGTCGACGGTTGTCTTACTTCATCGGAGATGGGATCGACGGAGGCAGCGACGACACCTGAGGTTGAAGGAATTGCTTACATAGCCTTCAAACTTTAATGGAGTAAGGGTTGGAATCGAATAGGGTGTTTTCTATCCCCCCTGTACTATGGGGTCTATGACAAAGACCCCTTGTACTTTGTTTTGCGATAAAGACCCCCTGTACTTCCTTCCATTCAAAAAGCTGTTACAATATTTTTTAATCTCCATATTACCTTTATAAACACTGTTGTCTTCCCCGATCTTCACATTTCTCTCTCTCTCCCCCTCTCTCTTACACTTAAGGAGATATCTTTTGCTTTTTCGATGAGGGACCGTCTACGGTGATGAAAATGAAGCAATCCGAATGGACAAGAAGGAACAAATAGTGGCTATTGCTACGTAGGGAGCTGGAGCTGGAGCTGGAGCTTTGAAAGGGCCATCAACATGTTGTCTGAACAACAGAACAATGCTTAGAGAGAAAGAAGAGATGAAGGGTTAGAAATAGTGGAAGAAGAGTAGTCCAATAAAGGAAGAATGAAAACAGAGAGTGTTGAAGTGGGGGCCATCCCCCCTTTTTTAAGATGGTTATCTGAAATTTCCCACACTTTGTTATAAGACACGTTGAAGGACTTTCTTCTTTTTGTTTTTTCCTCTGTAAAATATATAAGAATTAATAAGGAGTAGAAGATTGATAAGACACAGATTCTATAACAGTGTCACTTTTCTTCGTTTTCAATATGAGGGTTGTACTTCCCTTGCACCGTTCAAGTAGCAGTAAAAGAGGTTGAGGGAGAAGATTGCCAAGACGGAGTTCAAGGTCGAGGTTAACACCCTGGGTAAGTTTCGTCACCCCAATCTCTTGGCACTGAAAGCATATTATTTGGAACCCAAAGGAGAAAATCTTATCGTCTTTGATTTCATCATTTCATGTCTAAAGGGAGTCTTGCCACCCTCCTCCATGGTAAGGTAATTCAACTAACTGTAGATAGTTCCCTTCCCAACTGGGGGGGGGGGG
>NW_010729088.1:4387504-4434871 GCF_000365185.1 Nelumbo nucifera | reverse complement strand
AGCTAAAAGGATTGGGTCTTAACCCTATCCACTCATGGAGACCAAATTCAAATTAGAATTTGAATCTGGTAACCTCCTGATAAGATCAGGAGTGGGCTGATCTAATATGCAGATAGGATTAAGAAGACTCCTTATCCAAATACAGATTTGGATTAGGATAACTCCTAATGAGATTAGGAAGTTTCTTAATCACTAAGAAAAGGAGGAGAAAACCCTAATTTCAAATTACAAGAATTCAAATCTTAAGGGTAACTCGCAGAACACACTGCAACTTGAGATAGGATCTCAGAGAAAACCCTAGAGAGAAGAAAGCTATTCGCCACCTTCTGCTCTAGCTCTCTCCTCCAGTTTCAGTCGCCATCTACTGCTAGTTCGTTTTCTCTGTAAGAGAAAGATCAAGAATGGTTCTTGATATCAATCTTTGTTGAAAGGTTGATCGTGTGTGGTGCTCATTGCTTCCATCGAGTTCTTCAGAAGGACCTGGTTCGTGGGATGAACACTACTGGTTCTGTTTCATTATCACTGTGTCATCTTCAGTGGGAGAAGTTCTTGGGAGTTTCTTTGGGCGTGAACACCGACATTGGGAGATACCATTTCTCCGGATCAGGTATATCCCTTCCCTTCTCTTTTGGTTCAGATCTGGTTCAGTTTTGGTTCAAGTCAGATCCCTGAATACTGTATTCTAAATTTAGGGAATATGATTCCAAGTTGGAAGAAATGTAAGAAATATTTGAAATACACCCACCCATTCCGCACCCTTTTTGGCGTCCATACGATGGGTATTACCATTCTTTCACTCTTTGACTCTCTACAAGAGATTACATATCGAGTCGGTGCTGATTGTTATATTATGATGTATGTTACAGTTCGAGGGCCTGGTACCCCCATCGATTGGCAGACAAAGATGAAAAGAGAGATCAGGAAAGAGAGAGAGAGAAATGTAAAGGAAGGTCAATGAAGATGAATAGTATTTATAAGGGCAGTATAGGGATTAAAAATATTGTAACGGCTTTTTTGAATGGAAGACTAATGGAAGGGAGTCTTTGTCTCACGATCATAATACACGGGGGGTCTTTGTCACAAAACAAAGTACAAGGGAGTCTTTGTCATAGACCCCATAGTACAGGGGGGTCTTTATAATTTACCCATAAATAATTAAATAAATGGACAGAATGGGTATCACATTCCTTGGGGTGGGGTCGGGAATTGCCATTCCCCCATATGGGGGAATCCCATTCCAGCAAGAATGGGAATGAGATTCCCATTCCACTCAACCATAGGATCATTCCGATTCCTATTCCAAGGTCCTATTCCCTCTAACCAAATGTACCCTAAATGTTTTCAAATCAATAGCATAGACTTGAGAATATAACTCATCTCTATTGAAAAACCCATTTTCTTTACAACCAAAGTCGTGTTAGTAACTTAGTATTAGTGAGAAGTTGGATAATCATATGGGATTTCTTCAAAATTCAGACGTGGCTGGCATTAATGGTCAAGATAAGGTTCAATAAGGCCCACTATTTGCTTTCCTTCGTTGTTTTTCTTTTTGGCTTCTTTTGGTTGGGGTTTATGTTAAGGAGGACCTGGTAATATTTTTTATGAGGTGTATTTCGATCATTGGACTAAATAGTAAGCCCAAGGGATCCTCTCCTGAGTTTTTCAATCGAGAAGGGAAATCATCCAGCTAGGCAAATTCATTAACCGCTTAGGCTCAGTTTGGAAAGAGTATAAATACAAATTTATAGAGTACAAAACCTTGTATTTTGTATATATTTGCACTGTATATACTTTTTGTATTTATACTCCTTCCAAACTGAACATTAGAACCAATTTTTTTTAATACAATCACGAGCAAACAACGGAATTAACTAGGCTATGAGCTGCCATATTAGTAGTTGTACGAGCAAATTAAAAACTACTGATGAGGAAGGGATCTTCAACCTGTAGACTCTGCATCTGGCGATTCACCAAGGAAGAGATCCGTTATTTTTCAACAGGGTATTAATCACTTGCAACACATCCTCTTCAAAAATTACATAATCCAGCTGGAGCTACTATAAACTTCAATTCAAAACTTTTAAGAGGGCCCAAGCTTCAACTTCAAGAACTGATTGGGGGGAACCTCGTTTTCTCACAAAACTAATCACCTTACTCGTATATACGAGCAAAAGAAATTAAGGGTCAATTTGATTTGTAGTCAAAATTGGAATCAAAATCCTTTGAAATCAAAATTGGATCGGTCTATTCCCATAATCTGTTTGATTCAAACAGAAATCAAAATTGGAATTGGAATAAGCTGGAATGAGATTTCATTCCCAAGGAAGAAGGAAGGGAATGACCATTCTCTCAAATGGGAAAATGTCATTCCAGCAAGAATAGGAATGGGATTTCATTTCTACCCAACCAAATAGTTGGAATTGGAATGGTCCAAATCCAGATCCCTATGCCCACAAACTAAATGGGCCCTAAGAGCCTAAATAAGGGTAAGTAGGCCATGAGAATGATGGTTTCCTTTAATTAGAAACTTCCAAACTACACATTGTCTAAGGAATAACCTTTTCTCATTCTTATGGAAACCCCATTTTTTCTTCAAAATCCAAACCATCACATCCAAACGTATTGAAGTTATTGTGTGACACTTGAGTTGTAGAAAGGTTTAGAGAAAACACAGGTATGCTATCGTTTGGAGTGTCCCAACATGCCACTACAGCCTCACATTGGTAACATCTCCATTCTCCCTCATGGTGAGATGTTCCTAATGTATGTAGGGGTGGCCACGAGCCGAGCTTTTCATGAGCTATTCGAGCTCATCTCGTGAAAAGTTCGGTTTGACTTGGTCTAAACCAAGCTTCAAGCTGAGCTCAAGCCTAATATATAGGTTCGTTTGCTAATCGAATCGAGTTCGAGCCTAATGAAGCTCGGCTTGTTAGGGTTTGTGAGCCTAATCAAGCCTAGTATAATTAATAAATAATTTTTAATTATATATATACATACATACATATACATATACATATAAATATACATATAATAAATAATTTGTATTATATATAATAATATCTTTACATATAATATTTTTATTTTTATGTATAATAGTAAATAAATTTTATAATTCTTAATTTTTTGTATGGAAAATAAAAATAAATTTTTATATGTACATTTTTATTTTTTATATGCATAATAATAAATAATTTTAATAATTCTTAATTTTTTGTATGTAAAATAAAAAAATTATTTTTATATGTAGAATTTTTTACTTTTTAGAAAAAGCTTGGCTTATAGTTGAGTTCGAGCCGAGTTGAGCTGAAGCTTACGAGCTTTTGGATCAAGTCAAGCTCGAGCTCAAGTCTCTAGCTCGAATTGAGCTCGAGCCTAATACTATTTCAGTGAGTTGAGCTCGAATAGCCAAGTAGTCGGCTTAGCTCGAGTCGAATCCACCCATAAATGTATGTACAATTACAGTGTCATGTTGGGACAATTGTTGTGACAACTTTGTTGGACCTGATCTGGACCCCTCATTTTTCACAATGTAAGTTTGTTAATTTTCTTGTTTTCCAACTGAGAAACTACTTTTGGTTATGAAAAAAACAAATCAATCATTGCAAAAATCCATTGTCTAAGGGTAATGGTTTGGCAAGGCTGCCAGTTTTCAGGTAGTCAAACGTTGGTGACCTGAGTGTAGGTCTTTCCAGTCAGCTTGGATTTCTTACCCACAAGAATTCTACCCACGTTACCCACATGACATGACAGCTATTCATAGGAAACATCTATACGTTATTATGTATGGGGATGTGTTCTTGATGCATGGTTGTAATGTTTTCTGGGTAAGGATTAAAGTATCGATATCAAGTATTGTATTGAACAATTTAAATACTGATATGGATATGCTTTGGAAACACTTGGATACACTAAGGAAACACATCCAAATTTCATAAATACATTAATAATACTAAATTTATGGTCAAATAGTCATAAAATGTATAAAAATATAAGAAATATATATATATATATATATATATATAATGGTGTACATAAAAAATATTATAATTAATATAGAAGAATGCATAAATATCATTCAATGCATTAATTAAGAGTCCAAGATGGACCTATTATGTTTATCCTAATTATTATATCAATTATTTTCTATTTTATTATTTTTACTTTTTAACATTAACAAAAAAGTTAACCAAATATTAAATTCTCAAATGTAACTTAAATTATCATTTAATAATTTATAAAAATAAATAATTTTAACTTAAAATATATCAAATGTGTTAAAATTTCTAAGATATGTGTCATATGCAAATTCATAATTTTTAATTATTAAAATAATTATTTCATTATTAAAATTTTTGAAATTAAAAATCATTGCTTTAGTAGATTTGATATATTCAATTTAATTTTATATTCTTGAACATATTGTAAATAAATTTTTTTTTTTATTTTTTTGTAAATAATAAATATATTGTCATTTAATGTAAATTAAAATATTAATTAATAATTATAAAAATATACAAATTTTTTAAGATATATATCATGCATAAATTTATAAATTTTAGGTAGTAAAGTAATTATTCTATTATTAATATTTTATTTATATAAATTTCTTGAGATTAAAATCATTTATTGATATTATTTATTTTAATTTTTAATTTGATTTCTCAAACATAAATATTGGCTATTTGTTTGGATGGGCATAAAAGTTAATAAAAAATATTTTATTTCATGAAATATCATAAGACGTGAGATGTCTTAATGGTTTGAAGGCATGTTAGGAATTTCAGTGTCACCTGTGAGGTGCTCTGTGTTTAAATCATGTCATTAGCATCATCTTTGTTTTTTCTAATAGAAGATGTTGTGTATTGATCCGTATCGGTATATACTGTGATACAACTTTATTCGTAACGTATCCTGTATCACCCTACACCGATACGATACGTCCCAACATATCTATATTTAAATTCTTGTTGATAGGTGTGGATAGAGAGTTATAAATAGGAAATCCAGAGTCCTTTCCAATTGTTACACGGCCTGCATAAACTATGTATTCTAGTATTGGCTCAGACCCGGTTTGGCAAAAGATCCCATGCTTCCTGATCCAATGTCTTTTGATAAAAAAATAATTATCGTTAATTATGTGATACTTTACTCATGGGACGATTTAGAGAAGAGTTAAATTTGGAAAATCATAAATAGATTTAAGCTTGGAAATCAGGTAAATGCCATAAATTCAATAAATTCATCATGAGCGGTTAGTGACGTCATGGTAGAACCCATTGATTTGGGGTTTTGAACACACATGTTAAACAACTGAAGGATCTTCAGCTTCCTCTGATTCCACTACTTTAGGATGCAGTAGGGCATTTTTCATGGCATCACCCTTCTGCCTCGTGGAGCTATTATTTTCATAGGGAGACTCCCTACCCTGTCGATCACGCTCGATGCCTCCAAGGGCAGTCCTCTCCCTCATTTCCTGGACGCAAGGTGCCCGAGGGGAACTCTCAAATTTACTATCGGTACTCCCACTGCTAGATGAGGTAGAAGAAGGATTACTGTTGTCACTCAAGTTAGGGAGTTCGTAACACTTAGGTCCGGAGTTTGAATACGACATGGTTCGAAGGCAAAAGTCTTTTACCTAGTGTCTGAGTAAGAAGAAGAGAAGATTAAGGAATCAACTAGATTGGTGGTTGAGGCCTTTGGGATCACAAGCGGTATCTCAAGCGAATGGTGGGAACTGCCTCAACCAGTGACCATATTTAAAGAAAAATGTACGACTCATGTCGCTTTGATCCAATGACCGCGGAGTTGTCGACCTGACAGCCTGAATCAATGCATGACTCCGGGTCAGGAACAACCCAAACCAGGCATCCTAGCGTGTCGTTTCACGCACGGCCACAACCGGTCAACACCGATGCTCGTCCTGCACATGGATCCACGACGACACCCATATGGAGCATGGCCAATGAATGCGGATGCCTTACACCTGTGCTAGACATAGTACCGCGTTCTCTGCCCACCATGATCCTCCAAAGAGGTGAGAAGTAAACAAAGAAACAGTTGCCGCATGGTCATTGAGAAGAGCTCTCAGCAGCCAAGGCCGATGCCTCCGAGCCACTACATGACTCTCTCTTCCACCAAAGCCAAGGCCTCTGCCCAAAACACCATCCAATGCCTCCATGAAGCTATGTAATACTCTCTTCAGCCGAGGCCAAGGTCTCCACTCGGCGCACCGCTCGACTTCGGCCACTACGGCCTCGAGAGTGGAAGGCAAGAGATGTAGGCGCACATGGCAGGCCCCAGATTGTGTCATATGGCATCGACTGGATGGAATCTTGGCTGTCCATCTCTAACTACCTCCAACTACTCCATGGCAAGGTCAACTATAAAAGGGGGTACCCAACTCAAGGTAAATCCATCTTGCTCACTCTTACACTCTTGCATTCAGTATCTCGAGAGACATCTTTTGAGTTCTTAAGGACTAAGCTCTAAGCCATCGTCTCAAGCCTGGTCCGACCCCTCTTTAGCACCTGACTAATTTGACCGTCAAAATCTTCTCCACTGAGATAACACCTAGGGCTTTTGACTCACAAGTTGGACCCTTCGACCTTGAACACCAGTGAAGTTACCTTATTGCCCTCGATCTCATCTTTGGCAAAAACAAGATCTAAGCTTGGAAATTAGGTAAATGTCATAAATTCAATAAATTCATCATGAGTGGCTAGTGACGTCATGGTAGAACCCATTGATTTGGGGTTTTGAACACACATGTTAAACAAGAGGTCACCGTAGTATAATAAATTCAATTATATTATATTATTTTATTTCAATTGTATTGTGATTTTTTTAATTTTATTTTATTATTTTATATATAAACAATTGTATACATCAACATTTATATAAAATAAAATTTTAAGATTTTTTTTTTTAATTTTTCGTCTATCTTATTAATTTATTTTAAAATTTTCATTTATTTTTCATTTTTTTCTAAAATATACCTCCTGACCCGACCAAGTTCAACCCACAACACCCTCTACTGTAGTATATTTTATATTAACCAAATTCTTTATATAACTTGAACACCAAGCTTGGGTGGGTAGCTTGAGTGGGTAAATATGGGGCCCTTAAATTTTGGTTGATAGAGAAGCATGTGTAATCAATCAACTGGCATCACAAAAGTGGTAGTCACATTTTTATCAAAATTCATGGAGGGTTTTGATTGATCAAATCCTTCCCGGTATCTTATCTTTTCGTGAAAAAATAACTCTGCTCAATTGAAATGTGAAATCTCCTTTGCTTCAATTTCCCCTAACACAGTTCATATATCTTACAGATCCCAAGTAGTAAAAATTAAAATTAAAAAATATAAAATTTTATTATGATATCAAAAAATAGAATTAAAAGAAAAACTTATAAACAATCAACCAATGGAAGAGATCAATTAGATAATATTTATCAAAATTTACGAGATATTTTGCTTCTGATATCAAATCTTTCCGATATCATAATTTTTTTTTATATTTCAAAAATATAATAGAATTATCAACAAGTTAATTTGGTTAGGACAATCGGTGGATGTATGAAAAAGGGATAGGCCGTCATAGAGCAGCTACATATGAGAAAGTTCGAAGCGGTTACGTAACAATTTCACAAGATAAGAGATATGTGTAAGATGTTTCCTCCTCATTTTGGGGCGACCGGGCTGGACGTTTCTCACCTTCTTTAGGTCATCCGCAAGTTGTTTTTTTGGGTAAAATATGAAAACCTTTCCTGAAATTTTTAACCATCATAAAAATCTTCCCTTAAGTTTTATTTTATTAAAAGCCTCCTTAAACTTTTGAAAAACTCTATATATACCTCCCTTTTGTCATTGAGCCAAACGAAAACATTCAACTAATGCATTAATTTTTTTAAAATGACCATCCTACCCTTTCATTCTCATAGGACATGAAAACGTCATTCTTGCTAATTGAATGATTCTTGAGCTCTATTAGTGGAGGTGAAGAGACCGTAAGTAGTGGAGGTGAGAGAAACGGTATGGTGACCGAGTCCAGAGCTCGTGAGATGGGAGAAGTCATCGCCGTGATCAGGCAAAGTGGAAGAGACACGACCCATATAGGAAGGACGACGGGAAAACAGAGCAATAAGCACCAAAGCAGTAGTAGACAGAAACGAGTAAACTCGACCAAACCCTTGAAATTTAAAAATTTCAAATTTAAAATCTAAAATAAGGTGGTTAATTCCCTCTGCTAGTCTGCTTCACAGGTTCACAGGATTGGGACGTTAGAATTTATATTTGTTCAGGCTTTATTTACACTACAGTTTGTTTAGTATCGCTTCTTCTCCTTCATTAGCACTAGCAGACTTTTAGCACTCAGCTCAGGGACAGGGCCACGCACAGGATAGCAAGCGAGCAATCAACGAGTAAGATAGAAAGAGTAGCCTACAAGGGAGAGGGAGAGGGAGCGGGAAATTTTTTGAAATTGGAGGCGGTTACATTATCACCTTGTAGATCAGGTTTCACGTTATCAAGATGAAACCAGAGACATAAAATTTAAGGGGTGAAAGAATCTGTAGTGGCTGAATGCCACCTCTCTTCTTGACTTGATGGAATTTTAGGGGTAGGAGATTGAAAAAGAAAAATGATGGTAAATGGGTTATTTCAAGTTAAAATCAGGATTATTTTAATAAAATTATATGTGAAAGAAAGAATTTACAGCACATTAATAGAGCTCGAGAATCCTTTTAAAAGGGTAGGATGGTCATTTTGGAAAAATTAATGCATCAGTTAAACGTTTTCCGTCTGGCTCAGTGACAGAAGGGAGGTATGTGTAGAGTTTTCTTAAAGTCCAAGGGAAGTTTTTGTTAAAATAAAACTTGAGGGGGGTTTTATGATTATAAAAAACTTCATTGGAGGATTTTGTATTTTACTTTTTTTTTTGGTATTTAGGTCAAATCAAGATTAAGCTTTTCTTTGACAGGCAACTCAAGTTTAAGTTAAGCGTCTCTTACAATTTTCAGTTGTTTGTTAATTATGACTCGAGTGTGGAAAATAATTGTTGGTGGCAACTTGTAAATTGGCAATTAGGTTACTATCTCATCGGCAGACAATAGAAGATCAATGTTGGTTTCCGGTACAAGGCTATTCATGCTTGGCCAACTGCCCCACTCTTTCTTTAAGGCTTGTTTTGGATCTACGGTGTTTATTAACTGAGAAGGTAACGTTTGTAGCATGGTTTTTAAAATGGACCCGGTGACCGAACCAATCAGAGGTCCGGTTATCGGGTCGAACGGTCCCACCATTTGAATCGAACACTTGGCCCATTCTGATAGAAAAATAAAAAACGGTCAAAATCGTTCTAACGGTTTGAATAATTAACCGTTCGGTTCAGCGATTCGCTGATCAAAATCAACGGTTTTGAGGGAAATCCGATTTTTGGAGAAGTGACCGATTCCCGATTTTTCCAATCCGACCATCCGGTCCGGTCCAGTTTTGAAAACCATAATTTGTACAATTTTGTCCTGAAAATCGAGAGATAAAAGCTTTCTTACAATTCAGCACTACAACATGCAATTAGGCCTTACATGGCTAGGTGCCATATCATATGCACCAAACAGTGAAAAAGACGTGCATGAATTAAAAAAAAAAACGGAAAAGGAGAATTTCACTGTAGACCTATAAACATTAAAATGTCAAAAAACCCCCTTCTATACATCAATGTCTATCGATTAATTGACATCAAATCTGAATTGACACTCATCATAAATGTATTTTGGGCCTAAAAATTCTGATCCTGGGCTGAACCGTCATTCTCCCTTAAAAAAATTAATTTTTACATTTTTTAATAAATAATTCTTACATAATTATTACAATTCATTTGTTTTACGTATGTGATGTTAATATGAGATATGTCACATTAATAATATAGGATGCTACTGTGTGTTATATGTGTTTGAATTCCCTCCCTTTAATAACTATCTATTGATGAGACTTGACTATAAAAATAGTGTAGATCAGACAAAAACCTCACAAATTGAGATGCTTATTTTAAAGAAAGAAGATCTCTTGCATTACTGAGTATAACCGTATAAATTAAATAAGCGTTCAATACCATATATTCCAACCCACCCCAAGGCCGTACGACTGTTCAATACACCCTAAAAATTTTTAGCCTTACAGACAGTTGGGATAAGTGTAAACTAAGAATTCATGTCAATACAGGGGTGAATATTGATATTTTAGGGTGATGTATTTGTCATTTTGAATTTGTATAAGGTTGTATAGTAGAATTCAAAATTCTACATTGTGGTATAGTATAGTTTTCCATAAAAAAATGATTAATAATGCAGAGGCTGTTGCTTGGAATTCTTCTGGATGGACTTGAACACAATATTTTCTGGCCATGCGAAGACTTAAGAGATAGAAGAAGATTTTCTTAAAAGACTAGCCCACAACAGTGAAGCACAGCACGGACAAATTCAAGGAAATGTTGCGATGATTCTTTGAATAAGCACATTCATTTTAGAGTTGTCGACTACACGGAAGGATCTACGGTTGGTCCGGCAGAGTTGGCAATTGAGTGACTGTAACCAATAGTAGTAGGGCTGCAGTTTAGGCTGGGTTATTCCAAACCTAGTTGGAAAAATTAGGATTGGGTTGAAGTTAGGATTATAGTTAAAGGTTTGAAAGATATGAAACTGATTCAACTTTGAAATTGGGTTAGGGTTGAGGCTTTGACCAATTTGAGCCAATCCGAGTCTGATTTTAACTTCATATTTGTATGTATAAAAATCATAGAAATATGCATTCATGCATGTATATGTATATTCACTATTGATACATGTGGCATAAAAATGTATATATTTATGCATTTATGTATTTTTTTGCAAGTCTTTTTGTATTTATATATATATATATATATATATATATATATATTTATCTATGCATACATGTATGCATATGTATGCATGTATATTGTATGTGAAGAATTTTTAGGCTAAAATCAAATTATTTTTTAAAACATAGTAACTATGAGAAATAAATACAACTTGATAAAAGAAAGTAGAGAAGTCAGACCAGTCTAAACCCGACATGAACCCAACCTAATCCTAGCCCAGCCCAAAATTTTAAGATTAGGTAATTAGGGTTAGAATTAGGGTTTCAACAACCTGGATTGTTGGATTAGGGTTGATTTCAATCCAACCTAACCTGCCCGAAATTTTAAGATTGAATTCGGCCGGTTAGAGTTGGGGGTTAAACAACTTGGGTTGGATTAGGTTTGAGCTCAATCAAACCTAACCCAGCCCTACTTGCACCTTTAAATACATGATGAAATTACAGCCATCTTATTTGTACCCATGAACAATAGGATGGGCCCGGGCCTGGACCCAGGCACACAGTGCTCCTCTTGGATGATGCAAATAGAATTGAATGACTAATAATGAGCTTTTCCCATAGATATTATATGCAAATATTGTACATAATGAAGGTTTTGGCATACTAGCTTGTAAACAGATGAAAAATGTATTAATTAATATATGCATATTTATAAATAAAATAGTTACATAAAATTTTATCAAGTATTAGCCATTTTGCTAGTGAGATCGTTCAGTAAAGAAAACTGATTTAGACCTAAAAATAGCACGTTCATGTTTCAACGATCATCATTAATTGTAGGTCGTGTAGAGAGGAAGTTTCCAACTGGACCCACCCATCAGAAACCTTACTTTCTTTGTGACGCATTGACTCCAGGTCCAGTCAAGAAAATGTGCATAATTTTTAACGCTAGTGAATAGTGATCACACCTCCTCTATAAAAAAAGAAAAGCCTAACCGCCTAAGCTCATGGTAGAAAGCACTCATTATTCTCTTTAATTAGTTGCCAATATGACGACCTCATCATCCCCGGCTAAACTCGCCCTAGTCTTCCTCCTCATTTCCACTCTTCTCTTCACCTTCACCCAGGCAGCCACATTTGAGATCCGAAACCAGTGCCCTTACACTGTCTGGGCAGCCGCTTCCCCGGGCGGTGGCCAACGACTCGAACAGGGGCAATCGTGGACTATCAACGTGCCGGCAGGCACAACGATGGCCCGAATTTGGGGCCGTACCAACTGCAACTTCGATGCCAACGGCCGGGGACAGTGTCAAACCGGTGACTGTGGTGGGCTCCTGCAATGCCAAGGCTATGGTTCCCCACCCAACACCTTAGCTGAATACGCGTTGAATCAGTTCAATAACATGGACTTTTTCGACATCTCAGTCATCGATGGGTTTAACATCCCCATGGATTTCAGCCCCACCACCGGCAACTGCCGGGGCATCAGATGCGCAGCTGATATCATCGGACAGTGCCCAGCTGAACTCAAGACCCCCGGAGGCTGTAACAACCCATGCACTGTGTATAAGACTGACCAGTACTGTTGCAACTCTGGCAGCTGTGGACCCACACCCTTGTCCCAGTTCTTCAAGCAAAGGTGCCCAGATGCTTACAGTTACCCCAAGGATGATGCCACCAGCACATTCACCTGTCCTGGTGGTACTAACTATCGGGTTGTGTTCTGCCCATGAGATGAGATTATACAAGACGGAGATTCTCTACAATAACATCTCTGAATCTGACTTTGGCTATGGTTGTTGTAGCTTTTCACAGACTGGTATTGCAAAATAAAGTGTGCCTTGATATATAGCACTGCACCTGTTTTTTGTGTTGAGTTGCTGTTAATTAATAATTATGGTGTTACGCATATAATATTCAAAGTTACCTTATTCTATATATACTTGGTTTAGTCGATCTAAAATAAATAAGCTTAATAGTTTGGTTTGAAAGTTGGAGATTGGCTAGAATTGGGGTTAGATCCAACTTACTGGGTACCCGGCCCAAGCTAAGCTTATCAGCAATCCTAGTATTCACTCTATTAAATATCATCGAAAAATACTTTTTAGAACTCTGGATCTGCTGGAAACAAAATGTGTATAACAGTTGCTGATCGATCCTCCATATTGAGTATATATAGACATATATCATCGGCAAATAACGTATTCATCAGTTTCCAGCAGATGTTTTTTTGAAGGGGAGGGGGGGGGGTGTAAATTAAGAAGTATCATCAGATCGGGAGTCCATTTTATCGGATTACTGTCAGTTTTGAAGTTCAATATAGGTTGTAAAAAGGCTATAAATATTCATGTGAAGTGTGATCAAGTATTCCTGGGTTGAAATTCAAGTCTCTAGTACTCTACCCACACCCTATATATCCACGAGACGACACTACCGCTTATAATGCCGGTGGAAAGGTAGCTTACCGACAATGACAAAGGTCATTCTATAGATGAGCAGGAATCGCTTGAATTATGAACACACCCTATATATCCACGACAAAAAGACGAGTCTGGATTTCCTGCAGAATGCTTCCTGAAGACTTTTCTGTACATCTAATAAAAAATTGTCATGTAAACACTTAAAATTTCACATGTGTGAGTTAGAATAACAGACGTTTCAAACGTCTTCCCAATTTTTAGTATATTAAAATTTTAAAACAAATAAAAAATACGGTTAAATTTCTTTTTCCTATTTCATTGAAAGATAAAATAAGAAATCTAAACAATCGAGAATAAGACTTCCTCCTTGATTTCCGATTCCAGGAATTAAACGCTAAAAGGCTGAGACAATTCTCCGACTGATAAACCAACTGGAATCAACAATCAAACAATAGAGAATTAAGAGTTCCACAATCAAACAATGGAGAATTAAGAGTTCCACCTTGACTTCCGATTTCCAGGAATTAAACACGTGAACACTGAGACGATTCTCGGACTGATAAATGCGTTCTTCTTCAACACCCCTCTTCAGAGGCTTTATTTCTCTTTTCTCCTTCCGTTGCATTTTATACAGAGCATCGTTGACTGGTTTCTGTTTTAACTCCATAAGGATTTCTTCTTGGTTATCTTTCATGGGAAGGAATAGCAGGAATATAAGAGTCGGATCTTTCTCGGAGCTCAACGATCGGTGGTTTTACTTTCAACAGAAATAGAAAAAACAGAGGTAAGTCATCAAGCATCTTTTCTTTGACATATTTGCAAAAATATATTTCAGATTATTTTCTGTAATCTTAACTTTCGATGGTTGATCGCGGTTAAGATTAGTTTTACTTGTTGTTTCTATGAACTTATACTAGAAATTGGGAAGACGTCTGAAACGTCTGTTACTCTAACCCATACATGTGAAATTTTAACACACTACCTGGCATTCTTTGATTGGATTTACAAAAAGGTCTTCGGTATGCATTGTGCAGGAAATACGGACTCAAGAAAGAGAGACACTACCGATTATAATCCTCGTGGAAAGGTAGATGACAGGTCATTCTATAGATGAGCAGGAATCGCTTGAATTATGAACACAGCTGGCCAGGGTGGCTCTCGTTAATTCATTGTTGTAGCTCGACAAGAGCCGAGTCTCCGCAGTCCGCATGTCTTTGATACTTGGGCCCGCCAATGACGATAGTTTTGTAGATTTAGGCCGACGGTGAAGGCGATGTTTGGCTCGGTGATCAGGATCTCATTTTTTAATTTTTGTTTATATTTATTCAGAATGAGCAAGAATGAATAATATTAGTGTGTTTGGGTACAAAATTTTTTTCATCAGCCTCATTCTTTTCAAAATGATAAATTAGCCCATAGCACAAAAATTGGGATAGTCTGTAGCATGAAAAATAATCATGTCCCATCTTGTCCATTTTCATTCTTTAAAGAAATTCTATGCAAGTGGTTAGAAACCAACAGCATAAAAACACTTTTATGAAAACATTTTCTCGAAAGCACTTTTATAGAAGTAATTTTATAAAAATTACTTTTACGAAAGCAAAATACTTTTATGAGAGCACTTTTATAAAAGTACCTTTTACATGAAAATACTTTTATAAAAGTAATTTTATGAAAAGTACTTTTACAAACATTTTTATAGTACTTTTACAAAAGCACTTATACAAAGGTACTTTTAAAAAACACTTTTACAAAAGTACATTTATAAAATATTTTTACAAAAACTTTTACGAAAGTACTTTTACAAAAATTCTTTTACGAAAGTACTTTTATAAAAGTATTTTTAGAAAAGTACTTTTATGAAAACACTTTTACAAAGGAACTTTTACCGAAGTACTTTTACAAAAGTGCTTTTATTCATCACTTTGGATTGAATTGGACCCAATCTGGTCCATTCGCATTTTAATTGGACTGGATTGGATTGTAGTAGGTGTGTTTGTAGTTTTTTTATATATTTTTTGGATTTTTCATGTTATTTTGGTGATTGATTCAATTTGTATTGGATTGGACCCAATTTGGTTTATTTGCATTTTATTTGGACTAGATTGGACTTGGTTTCCATGGATTTGTTTAATGTATTTGTAAATGGACCAATATTGGAACGGACAGGATAAGACCAAATCTAGTTCAATTGACAGCCCTATCGGTTAACATCTATGCTGATGTAAGTCACTTGTTAGTTTGAAAAGAATTCATTTTTCAGGAAAAAAGCGTTATGGTTCATAGCAATATTTTCTCATTTTACCCATTCTTGTCCATTTTAGAATTTCATCTTGGGCAAGAATGATTCATAGTTTTTAAAACCGACTCGGTGACCGAACCAGTAAGGGGTCCGGTTACTCGGTCGACGGTCAGCCCATTCTGACAAAAAAATAAAAAATTTAAAAAATGGTCAAAACCGTTCAAATGGTTAACCGGCGGTTCAACGATTTGCTAACCAAAATCAATGGTTTTGGACAAAAAAGCGGTTTTGGGAAAAAACGGAACCGATCAGGTGACTGGTTCCCAGTTTTTCCGGTCCAACCATCCAATCCGGTCCGATTTTAAAAACCATAAAAATGAGAAGAATGAGAGTTAAACCAAAAATGGCCCAAACCACTAGCAAAGTTTTTTTTTTTCTTTTTTTTTTAAGAATGAAAATGAATAAGATAGGGCATGATTATTTTTAATGCCGTAAGCTACTTCAATTTTTATACAATAAACTGATTTTTCATTCTAAAAAACATGAGGCGCATGACAACAATTTAATAACCAAACACTCCAGAGGATTCCGCTGACCAGCAATCCCCGTCTGGGTTAAGATGTGATTTTCTCAATGGGTTTATTATACTTTTACGATCTTTGGCTACCGGATTGTCTTAGTCCTGACTAGGGCTATCAATAGATTCTTTAAAATGGGATAACCGATTCTGAATCCGATTATGTTCAATTTGGATGATAAAATTTTCATTAGATTAATAATTGAATCGATGCATATTTAATCACATCCAATCCTATTAAAATCCAATAAAATTATTATTTTATGTATAAAGATAATATAATTATCCATGTATATCAATATTATATAATTATATAACATTTATAATTAATAAATATTATAATTCTTTTAATTATTTTAAACGCAATAATATGATTGTAGATTAAATCTAAATTTGATCCAAAATTTGACAATAATTGAATGGGACGTGAATCTAGAGGTTTTGGATGTCCATGCGGATACAAATAGATCTAATCCGAATCCAATTCGTTTACAATTACCCTAAGCCTAATCCAGTTTATAAAAGAGATAAGGAGGAAAATCCTACGACAATGTTGCATGTGACCCCAATGAAAAACGAGTACATCAACACTTTTAAAATAAAAAATCTATTCATGTTATGCCTTGAATTAGTATTTTAAACGCACCATTGGTCTAGATGATTGAATTGTTTCTAGTTTACCCCATTTGACCTGGTTACCGGGTCACAATTTAACCACTATATATATATATATATATATATATATATATATATATATGCAAATTTTTAGAGTCCTTTGCACTCATTGGGTGATCTTCATGTCAATTTTGGGTAATTTTTTGAAATCTACGTGTTCTTAAGCAACAAAGCCTTGCCCTTCTATTGTTACCAATATACCCATTTTAATTCCAAATTTTAATATTTTTATAAATAAAAAAAATAAATGAATAACATAAGTTAAACATAAAATATATACATATATAGATATAATTGTAAATTATTTTATTGATATAATACTTAGACACAAAATATGCTATGGTCAAACCAGTGACCAACAACCTATTGGCAAAAAAAGTTCAGCCTCTTCGTCAGATTTTAAAACATTGCCTTGAATTTAATGCAATTTCACTTCAAGTCTTTCTTTCATAACTTGTCCAACAACTAGTATAATCATAGAACAACCGGCTCAGGCTATCAACGGTGGATCTGGGTCGGAACTAGTTGGAATTAAGGCTGCAATTTGGGTCGGGTTGGCCCGAACTGAACCCGAAAAAGTTGGGATGGGTTGGGTCGGGTTGATGTTCGGGTTGAAATTCATGAACCCAACTTTACTTTGGGTTGGGTTAGGGTTGACCCCTTAGCCAACCAGACCCAATCCGAACCCAAGTCTATAGTACGTATAATATATAAATATATGTTATATGTAATATAATATATATTGATTTGTTTAGATGCATGATATTTGTATAGCCCCTACCACATAGTATCATGTATTTTTTTTTAAGATAATCACTTCATTTAATCCTAATCAGAAAGACTAAAACCTTAATAACATTATTTTATGTTTTTTTTGAAAAATTTATTCTTCATCTCCTCTATGTTGTTTGTCACCTAAGAAAGATCTATTGTAAGTCATAACTCATAATAAACTATAGTCATTTTAACATTTGTTTTTCTGAATTTTGTACCAAAAAAAAAAAAAAAAAAAAAAAGCGTCAACAAACAAATACTAATGAAATATAGAATTAATATATGTAGTGAAAGTTGGGTTAAGATCTAAAATCGAGAAATTCTATGAGGTTTTAAGGAATGGGAAGAAGGTTGGGTTGGGCCCAACCCAACCCAAAATTGACTTCGGGTTGGGTTGGGTTGAAGGAATTTAGTTAGGGTTAGGGTTGGGTTGGTCGGGTTGGGTTAGGGTTAGGGTTGGGCTAGGGTTGGCCTCAACTCGACCTAACCCGGCCCGACTTGCAGCTCTAGTTGGAATCAGAACTAATCTAACATGAAATGTTGAGGATTCGGACTCGAAATTGGGCCCGATAGGGTCTATAATTTTTGGACCCAAAACCAAACCAATCAGTTCCCATGACAATCAGGTTTGACCGAAATGACCCGATTATAATAAATAAAAAATAAATATTTATGTTTATATATCGAGTCGGGTTTGAATCGGTTTGGAACTAGGTGGAACTGATTCTAAACCGATAATAATCAAGACCTTATATCAGGACCCAAAACCGATCCCGTCAATTCCAATTCTCGAAACTAGAACTAGCCCAATCAATTCAAGTCCATTGGGTCTGTCGGGTCGGACCCAACCCTTTGACAGCCCTACAATCGACACAAATTTGGATTTCATAGTGCTCACAACCCTTGCAACCATGCGTTATACTTGAATTTTTTTCTTCATGGAGAGATGTTTATAATGCATGGCTATAAGACAGATTTTGTGAGACACAACCTAGGGATGCAAATGGATTTAATACAAATTGAATATATGTTTCGATCAGATCTCATAAATGTCAATTCGAACAAAAATCGATTAAAGGAGTTGGGCATCTGAATTTGATCTGGTTGGATTTAATTTCTGAAAATTTTAATAAATAATAAAAAAAAAACAAAACAGTATATATCTAGAAAAATAAAAAACACAAGTAATTTTTTCAACTATTTTCATCGTATATATTAATATAACTTGACGAAATTCTTCATCATCAGAATATAATGTGCGGAGGGAAATTAAACCATTGGGCCCTACTTTTTATACCGGAAACTCAATCAACACCATTTATCAGAAAGATGCACCCGTTTTCTTCGATGTGAAGGAGTCAATGGCATGAGGGGGACGAACGTGCACCGACCATCAAGTTGACTGGTACGTAAAAAGGTTGACTTGGACGAAACCTCAGGCGACAACGAGACCCTATCCCATTCCCGACCCGTAGCCTGCGGTTTCGGGCGCGATCAGCCGGTAAGGTTGGGATTTGTGAACCATTCGGACCGGCTGAACTGCATTCTATAAATATACCTACCTCCTCAGGCTCAGCCCTCTCCCGGTCTCCCCAGTCCCAACGTACGAACGCACTATTTCAATAAAAATTCTTTTATTTCGTTCCATCTCGTATTTTCTCTCTCTCTCTCTCTCTCTCTCTCTCTTCATTCTCGCTGTTCTGCTTTCCGTTTCATTTCTATCCAAAGATGCCTCAAGGAACGCTTGAAGTTCTTCTTGTCAGTGCCAAGGGTCTCGAAAACTCTGATTATCTCTGTAAGCTTTTCAGAAAGCCTTATAATTCTTTTTCAATTGATTTCCGAGTGAGTTCTAATCTGATCTCGGTTCATATGCAGTAATGTTGTTCTCCACGGTTTTAATTTCTAAATTGACATGTTATATTGGTTGACAATCTGCTTGAATTTCTATGGATTTTATTTCTGTTCGCTGACGCCCACGTTTTGTCGTTCACATACTTAGTAGTTAGTAGTTTACTGCGATTATCTTGTCGACATTTGATTTCATTTTCTATGTGCTCGATGCATGTAAAAACTGAATTGTAGCTTAGTTCTCAAAATTTCATTCACAAGTTTCTTTTTCACATCATGTCCTTAATTCTTTTGTTCTTTTGCTGTTTTCTTGTTTCAAAGTTCAATTTATTCGGATCTAGCGATCTTCGTAATCGGTCTACTATTTGTTCTTAATTCATTCAAGTTCCAAATTCTTCTCTATAGTATTTTCTGTAATTTGAAAATTTAAAGCAAATAATCTTTTCAATCTATCGGCATCCCTGCCCCTAGCAGTGTGTTTTTCTATAACTTGTTGAAACCTCATCTTGATTGGATAGATCATGGCTTTCTTTGCGTGGGTTGGATTTTTCTATATGGATGAAAGTAGTCGCAGATGTGCGTTTTCAGGTAGTTTAGACGATCAAGCTGACTTTGTCTCCGAATGCATTCATTATTCAGCTTGTTTTTTGCTGATAATCTGTTGTTTTAAGTTCGTTTATTACATTATTTTCTCTCTTTATAGATTGGCAATTTCTGTAGAGTAGATTGTAAATGTTTCACTGCATAGTAGATCGTAAATGCAGCGAAAAAAAGATCGCAAATGTTTTCAAGCTGTCTTACATATGTGATAATGTGATAGGACCATGCGAAAAGTTGAGTAGATAGTGGATTCATTTTTTAGGATGGATACCGGTGGACTTAGTAACCTGATCATCTCTATCATTTGATCTTATAGTTTTCTTTTTTATCACTTTGATCTTATCGTTTTTTAACAAACATGATTGATGAAATAGTTTTGAAATTCAACTTTATTATTGGTTTCCATCATTTTGGTGAACTACATTCATCACTTGATGCTGTAGGGACTTCGGTGTTTGATATATTTTTCACCCTATTTTCAGCTGTCTATATCGTGTTTGATGAGGCTTAAATGTTTATGAGCAGGTAACATGGACCCATATGTTATCCTCACTTGCCGTACTCAGGAAAAAAAGAGCAGTGTTGCATCAGGTCCATTTCTTGCTTCTCTACATCTTTGATGCTTCTCCATCGTGCTGTTTTCCTTTTTTCTTCGTGTGTGTGTACATACATGGGTGCCTAGGGGGACGCATGTCAGAGTTGGGCAGACCCCAACCAGAGTCTGTTCAAGAGATTGGGGTTGCTGTCTAAAATATATACATCCATGAGCATCTCCCTTTGGAATGCACATAAGGTCCTAATAGAACAGAGGAACCTGGAATAGATATACTGTCACATTATTGCAGTGGCAACAACAAAATCATGTTTTCTACGGTTCAATTGATATGTTTTTTTCTCTAAAAACTGGTCTATTTCTGCTTCCGGTTTGAAAAGGAAAGTGGAAAGCAAAAAGAAAAGAACTTGGAGAAATTAAATAGACATTATCAACAAGTACTGAACTATTAACTAGCAGAGGACACGCTTTGCAAACACGGAAAAGGAAAGAGAAGATTAAGGAATAAATAATTTGGACGAAATAAATACATAAAATATATGAATGTACGTGTTTCCTAGTAGCTGCAATTATGCACTTCCAATATGATCTGCTGCCAATTGGGATACATGCTGGACTTTCAATCATCAGTTACTCATTTTTCAGTTTTCTTCTCTGTATGCACCCATTTATCACATTCACATGTTAATGCAGGTCAAGGAGCTGAACCAGAATGGAATGAGAACTTTGTGTTCACTGTGTCTGAAGGCGCAACAGAACTCAACATCAAAATAATGGATAGTGATAGCGGTACTGAGGATGATTTTGTGGGGGAAGCAACGTGAGTAAAAACTATACCTGTATTTTTTATTTTTATCAAATTATTTGGTAATATTCTTTCTATCCCATGCTATTTCCAGTGTAATGGTATTTTGTGCACCTATAACAAACAACTCCATCCAAATATCACAAAAGGATGTATCTTTCCCAAAAATCTCAACGGAGAGAGGATATAGGATGGTGTAGTAAAAAAAAAAAAGAAAAAGAAAAAGAAAACAAAATAGATCAAAGTAATGAGTTGCATTTTTTCCTTGGAAGATTTGTCGAGGAAAGCTCACTCTGTAGAATGTATACTTCCCTCTTTTTCTACCCACTCTCTACCAACAATGAATTGGAATCACACATTTCTCAATTCATAATAAAGATGTGTGGCTTCAATTCACAGTGGGTAGAGAGTGGGTAGGAAAAGTGAGTAGGAAATCCCGAGTGTAAATCTCATGCTAGTCCCGTCTTTTTCTCCATTCTATCCTTCCAGGATTTCTCTGGAGCCACTTTTTTCGGAAGGAAGTCTCCCGCCAACTCCATACAATGTGGTGAAGGACCAGCAATACTGCGGAGAGATCAAAATTGGTTTAACGTTCACTCCTGACCCTGAGGTAATCTCAATATTATATCAATTCAATAAAATGCACGAAAATTCCTTGATTTTTCCGAAAGTGATCAAAAGAAAAAGTAGCTGATAGATTCAACAATTGAAGAAAATACGTATAGGCCTGGCATGCGTGATGTAACTAAACGAGTCGTAGGGAAATTGTATATTTGATGAAATCCCGAGGATTTGCTATCCCTCCTGTTTGGCTGTCAGAGTCTACTCTCTTCTAGTGTGGATCACTCGTTTTAGAATTGTCATTTCCCCATTCAGAGTTGCTATAACTAAATCATGTTTCTCTGCTCATTGTAGGGAGGCTGTGACCGGGGCTATTGTGCTCAAGAGGAGAGCTATGATGGATGGAAAGAATCTTCTTCTTCTTTTTCATGAGTGGCGTGCTCGCGCATGTGTGAGAGAGGGAGAGTTTAGTTTTCCATTTCCAGCTTTTTTCAGTTGATCCACCTTTCGTCGTTGGAATGAAACAAATATTAGATGGATAGTTCGGAATTGAAATCTTGAGCTTGTGACACCAATATTAATTAACCGCCATATAGATTAGCAAATTCTAATAGAATGAAGTAGTTCTATCTCCATCTGGACCAGAGATGTTCTTTGAGCAGAGTAAACTTTGTACTGATTTGACTCATTTTCTCAGACACTGGACTTAATGTTGGGCCAGGTGATGGTGAAAGACCCGTTTACGTAGTGGAATAGAAGAAAAGGTTGGATAAAGCCAAGGCAGGAATTCATATCATAGAAAAAAAAAGGCAGGAATATAAATAGCGTAGCGTTTATGATGTTGGGTAAAATTGAAAAAATACAGAAACTTACCCCGGTGACAAACAAAAATTGACAAATCACACAAATGGTCGATGGTGTTTGGTAACGACTGGACAGAGGGTTGAAATTGAGAAGCCGTGGGTTCAAGGGGATTTTCAAAAATTACAAACTTTTTAGTGTTCAGCCACAGTTCAGATTTCATTAATGACGAACGGATTACATTGCGATTACTCCCCCCAGCCTCCCACCCCATCAGGCGTATGCTGAATCCAGTTGCCTAATACAGCCCCATGTTGGATTGTTAATACAGGTGAGATTTATGGGTGTAAGATTCCATGTCGCAACTTATTATATGGAGGAACTTAGAAGGCTGAAATTATGCCAATGATATTTGCATAATCTGATAAGATTCAAATGCAGTGCACTTAGAAAAGGAAGTAAGAAGGTGCTGGGTTAAAAAAAAATACACACAAAGCATCAGTTTTACAAAGTTTATTTCCCATTAACTACAGTGCCTCTTTTTAAGTTAAAACATTTTTCTGCATTCCTTATTTCCCTTACCAAGGTTGCTATAAAACATTCATACCTGAACTCGCCAAAAGGAGCTGGATCAAGCAAAACACAAAACATCCAGTTTACAGTGTAAACTTCCTACAGGTACAGGTGTCTGGTTTACCATTTTCTGCATTCTTTATTTCCCTCACCACTAGGTTGCTGTAAAATATTAGCACCTGACCTCGCCAAGTCACCATTTCCAAAGGATGAAAATACTAGAGATTGCTGTTTCGATACAGGCTTCTCTGGCACACCAAACTGAAACACAAAATCAGTTTTGCAGAAGCTTTCTAGGCCAAGATCTGGCAACACAAAGCCCCTATTACTCTGGTTCTGCCTTGCGCTGAACTGCTGCTGGAAGTAACCCTCAATTGCCAGCGTATCCTCCACTGGAATTTCACCTGTAAGAGTCTTGAATGCAAATTCAAGGCATGGATCTGGCCATGAATCGCCAAATGGCAAAACAAGTGGAGACTCTGGCTTCTCCTCAGCCTGTTTACCAGTTTCGAGCTTACCAGTGATATCTTCCAAGAAAACGTCCCCAACAGGCCTTTCACTTTCCTTTGATGGCTCTTTACTTGATGGAAGTTGCACACTTTTGGAAGCAAGACATGCAGACCCTCCTGATTCAGGCTCAGCCTTATGAGCCTCACTAGCAGGGTTCACCGCTGGATTGGCTTCAAGCTCAGCTGAGTTTCTAGCTGCCACACTACAAGCCCGTTTGCTGGTGTCCAAATCTGATGGCAGCTCAGCTTGGAGACCAGCAAGCCGCTTTGAAGCCCTGCGAGGCAGAACCTCTTTTGCAGCCTTATGATTGCCTGAACCAAGATGGCTCTTTCTACCTCTACGCTTTTCCACCCCTTTCTGGCTCTTTCTGCCTCTACGCTTCTTCACCCCTTTCTGGCCATTTCTGCCTCTACGCTTTTCCACCCCTTTCTCTATGGGATGCTTTTCTACAGAACCTCCAGTTGCAGGAGTTGAAATAAATCCATTTTCTGCATGGACCTCCTTCCCTTGCTTATTCTCCAATCCCTCAGCTTCTGGCTTGGGTAGACCACTTAGCTCAGCATTTTCCCTACCTGCAGATACAGGAAGTTCAAATCAAGTGGGAGAATGCAGTGTAACTTTATGAGGTCAATGGCTGGTTAATTAAATACTTAATAATACCTGAGTCTCATACGGAAAGTAATCACAAAGTTAAAAACTCTAAACTGAAGCTCCCTAGGACTTCATGATCCTCAACTTATTCTATTTTATTTTATTTTTTATTGGAAAAAGTAACTTTTTGACTCCATAGGGCTACACAACGGGAGTAACACATAACCTCCCAACCCTGGTGCAGGTGGGATTCAATCCCAAGCCTCCACTACAACTAGCATGAGACTTTACCAACTAGCCAGTTGGCTTGGCACCTTGCATCCCAAGCATCCCAAGCATAGGATGACCCCAAAAAAGAAGTAATTATTACAATTCTGCCCAAAATAATTGCTCCCTGTTTACACCTTGTTTGGCCAAGGTGTCTGGCAAACTATTTGTTGATCTTCTATCCCTGGCCCAAATCTCCCTTGCTAGCCATCTCACCTCCCTATAGCTTGTCTGTGGCTCCAAAACCCCAGGCTGTTCATCTGCATCCATCCTACAATATCCTACTACCAATTTGGATTCCCCTTCTATACCTCAATTTGCTTGAATCCCAGTTTCTTTGCTAGCCCCAAGCCTTGTAAGAAAGCTAATATATGCCTTCAAAGAGTCACTCTCACCTATTGGTCCTGAGTACAAGGCCAAGACTCTTCCATCACCATCAATAAATTCCCACCCCCCAAATTCCATAAGGTCTTGGGTTAGCACTTCGATTTCCATATATGTACATCTTAATTCTATGATGTAGAAGTTGTCACTATTACACCCCATCCCCATGATCCTTAGTTTTGGAGAGGGCAAACCTATTTTGTCCCTTCACCAACAAAGAAGCCGCCAAAGGTTGAATTAGTGGTAGTCTGGTGTTTGAGTATTGTGTAGCATTTCAACTTCATTAGAGGAGATACCACAATGTTAACTCTTCCTGAATAACTGTCTTCAAGAAATATTCCCAGAAGAACTCTTAAGATGTAGTATAGGACCTTAAATTAATCCAGAAGCATATTTTGATCACATTTCATAAGGGAGTTTGTAAGTAGAATCTTGGCATTCGTATGTACCAGAAAGTGTCTTACTCTGATCCAAAACACTCTCAGATAAGCATTCTTCTTTAACACACGATTCCACTAGCTGTTGATCTGTAGTTTCGTTCAATCCTGAGCTCTGTCCCAGAAAAAGGCATCTTCTTGTTTTATTGTTTGCTAATTTCTGCTTTTTTGCTGCAGTAGGTAGCTAAGAAAGAGAACATAAAAGTATAAATGAAATGAACAAAACATATTTTTTTGCACAAAGTATAATTAACTATTTAGGCACTAAATTCAGTCTTTCTATATCCCAATTTTCCATTATTTTAATTACCTTTTTGGGTAGCAAAAAGGTACGATTAATATAATAATGGAAATTAGGATATAGAAAAACTGAAATTAGTGACTAAATTGCTGAGACATCTACTTGAGAAGGGGTTAACAACAATAATTATTATAGTAGTAGTAGGGAAATTAGTGACTAAATTGCCCTCCAGTAATTTCATGTACATGGAACAAATAAAAGCCGTTACTCTGATTGGCTTTCCAAGTTTCCATCATTTACTAGAAGGTAAAAAAAATGAAACCCAAGCAACAACAGCATGAACAAAGGAAAGGAAATGCCAAGTCCAAATGATGAAAAGAAATATGAGTTGTCCAGTAAATTAACATGCAGATCAAAAGAATATTTGATGAGAAGGGGTATGGTCCTGGAAGGCACTGATAGTGTCCTTTGTGATGAGTAGCTGAAATCTTCTATCCATCTGTTCATTAACTGTAAATTTACCAGTAGATTATGGGCCCATTATCAGAATGCAATTCAGTGGCAAGGGTGCCCCCCTAATTCTGTTGCTGAGATTTAAGGCAGGTGGCATGTTCAAAATATAAGAAAGGAAGGCCAACTTGGGTGGTGATATCTCTGGCCATCTTTTGGGCTATATGGATGGAAGAAATGCTTGGCTTTTTAATAACAAAAATAGCTCATTTGAGTCTGTAATTAATTCTGATTTTGTATTGAACATGGACTGGTTCTCCGCTAGCAACATTCCTAGTGGAGGGTTCTATCAATCCTTCTTGTCTATATACTTTTTTGTTCTTCTTAATACCCTACCAATTAATGTACAAAATCTCATTGTACAAGGGTGTTTATATGATAATTAATATAATGAAAGAAATGCCAGAATTTTTGAAGACAAAAAGCTAGAGGCATTGTGTCTGATAGATTTAATTATGGTCAGAATAGCTAATTGGGCTCTGGTGGATGTTAATTTCCAGGGTGTTAGCTTGAATTATTTCCTGAGAGGTTGGAATATTATTGCTGATTTTCAAAGCAGCAAGTAGAAAAAGATGGTTGAGTGGGTAGATCAGGATGCAGAGAATTTAAAACAGCTTTGATGGTTGTAGTTTGGGTAATCTGGGCCAATCAGGTGTGAAAGGTGTTGTAAAGGATTATAATGGTACTGTTTTGCTCAGCTTTTCAAGCGGTAATGGAATGTATAGCTACAAAGTTAATACACTAGGTTAAAACTTTGGACATCTCCTCCCATAGTTCTTTGGTAATATCTGGAGGAATTGGGGCTTAGTGGAAAATGGATCCTCCAAGACAGTTGAATCTCCGCAAGTTAGTGTGGAAATGTTTTCAGGACCAGCAGGTGTGGAGGACTCAATAGATCAGAGCTTCTTTCTGTGCTTCAAGGGGTACTGCTAGCAAGACAGTTGAATCTCCACAAGCTGGTCATTGAAGGGGATTCTAAGTTGGTGATAGGATGTTTGCAGAACTGGTAGAAAGTAATATGGGCATATAGGAAGGAGATAAAGAAATTTAAATGACTAAGTCGCAATATGACTTCAAGGATTCAATAAAAAAGAACATCAGCTAATGGAATGATAGATATGCTATCTAAACAAGGGGTTACTAAAGATCAATTGTTTTGGGCTCAGATGTAATTTGATTTTTGTTGTTTGTGAGAGGTTGCACCTCACATCCCTCCGTAGACTGTTGTAACTGTTATGAATTACTTCTTTAGTAAAGTTTTCTTTTACCTATCAAAAAAAACTGTAAGTAAAGATGGTACCAGGTCTCTTGTTTTATTTCCCTTCTCTCTAGCTCTCATTTCCTTGATCCAACCTGAAGTACATTCCTCCTTTGCATCCTTGACTACAGCCTAGCAATTAATTGAGTAATTAGCCACTTCACATCAAAAGAAGTGAGTGAAGAATTTTTACAAATGCAAGACATGAAGAAAAAGCAACAAATAATATTTTACAGACATCACATGCAGACTGCATTTCAGTGCCATCCTTCTCCAGATTGGATGCATAATATCTTAGATAACGATACACATCTCTCTTCGAATAAAGTCTGCAGCCTGTTATTGGAGCAATATAGCACTGCAACAAGCAGAAGAGACATATGAAAGTTAAGCATAAAAAAAGCATTCAATGACGTGCTGGGAGGAAATTTAATAACTTCCTAAAATTTAATGAATCTTTGAGGTATCTGACATATTTTCCCACTAATATCAAAACATACATGATACCATTACTAAAGGAAAACATTCTTTTAAGATTTAAATTCAACATGGATATATAATTAAAGCTCCAGCCTTCCTTAATCTTGACAGAAATGCACCCAAAGTGATTAGTTCCAGCCTTTCCTAATTAAAGCTCCAAGCCCCTTGAGTATTTCACTTTAGATTAGCATTGCCTATTAGCATGCAACTATATTTGTTCAAACAAGATGCTACCTACAAAACCAGAAATACACCCATGACCAACCCAGCAAACACAGGACAGTCTTTAGTTGTTTGAAGCTTAATAGAAACCAGTTTGTGCAATCAGCTACTTGAATTTCTGAACCACGATATGGTTTTTATCATTAATGGATCCTTGAAAACAACAATAATATACTCCTCAAGAGTATGTCTGGGCCACTGAACTTAGAATCCTTTTTACAACTGATCCTCTGCCAGCCCAGACAGTGGGAATTCATTTGAGATAATAAAGGCTTTTATTTTGTAGTCCGTGTCTCCACTTTGCAGTTAGCACTATTTTGAAACTCAATATTGTGACTTAGATTCTTAATGGTAGCACCAAGCAATAACCTAATCTAGACCCATTCACCCACCTAAAAGTGTTTGAGTGAGTCACCCTTTACTCTTAATGGTAGCATCTTTTTTTCTAAGAATTCATAGACCTCTCCAAGAAGTATGCATGTCAAAGTGGTAAGAAATGATACAGGGACCTAACAATTGATAGAAGCTTGGTTTTTAATCGAGTGCAATGGCAGAAGGATTAATGTAGCCTACCAAATTGGGATAGGCTCAATTGAGTTGAGTAGATGACATAGCCAGATTTTTGTTTTCCATATAGTGCCCTGTAACCATGAACTTTTTCTTATGAATATCCTCTGTTTGGCAACTTGGAATACATAAGCATGCATGGCCACATAGGACATGCATAGACTTCTGACATAGATAAATTGATGAAGCTACGCTCTTCCCAAAGAATGGCTAGCACCAAAGGCCTATGTGTGCTTAACAGATTCAAGAATCTAAGTCAATGGCCTCAATATTGAACAGTTCATTTGTGTGGGTCCTAGACCAGTCAATGACCTTGATGATTGTCTTGCAAGGGAAGTAGATAGGGCCACTCTCGAATGGGAATCACCATACCCCGAGTTCAGTTGAGAGGCTGAGTATATCTGCATATGTATTCATTTTTATTAACATTTCTAGTTAGAATCATTCGCATGCTGTTTATTTGTCCCCTTATCTTGAGTCATCCCTAAGGATAATGGTCTTCATTTTTTTTCTTACATCATTAGTAAAGTCCTTTTACTCGTGATACTAATAAAAAATCTTTACAAGCAGCCATTAAGAAAAAAAGGTGATTGGAACCTACATATAATAACTTATAGTAACTCTTTTTAGAGGGAGGGTGGGGTGTGAACACTTTAGAAATACAGAGAATAACACGGATCACTATGGAATTACAATCCAGTTGAAACATAGTGCAACTAATGAAGTAATGAACTTGCCAACAGAACATGTAACAAACCAAAAAAACATGTGAAACACAGCTATAGGATTCATTCCCAAGCTCAGTTGAATTATGCATTAACAACCATCTTGAAACTAAAGATTTGTGATCAAATAATTGATTCTACCTCAGAGAACCAATATACAGATATAATGACCACTTTCAAATGGGAAAAATAGAAAATAAATGTGTGTAAACCAAAGCTATTAAATGATAAATAAATCACTGAATTCAAAACCTTGTATTTCTGTCCAACTTTTGAACCACCCCTTCGGGTTTTGATCTCCACAACCCAACCAGCAGGTAACCAATCTGGTGAATCCTCCATTGGCATTTCAAGCTAGTGAACAATCCAATATCTAGCAGTTAGATAAGGTTATAGATAAAAAGAAGCAAGGTTTTAAAAGGCTAAAGGCGTAGTTGAGGCATAGTGGCTCAAAAAGATGAGGCGTAAGCCTCAAAAATTAAGAAAAAAAGTAATTAAAATTTGTAAATGATAAAAATAACATGTAATATACCAAGTTAGAATGATGGAAGGTACAAATATCCATTAAATAGAATTTTGTAAGCAATAAGTTTTAACTTTTAAGTATTAAATAAAATAAGAATTAATCATCTAACAATTATAAACATTTTAAATTTTATGTTTCAAAATGCAATCCTACAAAATTATTCATTAGAAGAAAATGGGCATTAGATTTATGGTCATCCAACAGTTGTGAAGAAAAGAAACAATGTAGTTGATTTGATCTATGCAAAAAAAAATCAATAAAAAGAAAAATAAGTCCATTAGAAAAAAATAAGAAAAACAACAAACTTGGGATGTTTAATTAGAATATTAAGAAAAAAATTCCACTTGATTTATCCAAGAGAAACTAATAACTTGATTGGCCCTTTTTTTGCATTGAACTCTCTTAGGCTAAAGTACTAAGAGAAACTAATAAAACTTGATTTTCCCTATTGGTTTTTCATTTTTACTCTTTTTATTTGACCCATAATTATTAAAGTGCTTTTTCTATATATTTTGAGCTATAAAAAATACATAAATGCATGAAATCACTAAATAATGTTGATATTTGAGGCTTATGCCTTTTTATGCTTCACGCCTTGAGGCTTGAGGCTTACGCCTCATTCTGACAAAGGCTTAAGCCTCAAACCAAAGTTGTGAGGCTTAAGCCTTGAGGCAAAATCTGAACACCTCGCCTCAAGGCTTAAGCCTTTTAAAACAATGTAAAAAAGTAAACAAAATATAGAAAAAAAAAGAAAAATAAGAGGTTCAAACTCACAGGCATATCTTTGTCTCTTGAGCATGTGTTGGGCATATCTTTGTCACTTGAGCATGTGTTGGGCACATCTTTGTCACTTGAGCATGTGTTGGCTTGCCTTTCAATTTGTAGAGGCATGCAGTTGTGCGACTCTCCAGTCTCTATGTACCGAAGGACCCCATCCTTGGAGCGAAACTTACGCCCAGTTTTCAGATGAATATAATACTACAAAAGACAGATAGATGATAGCATTCTTATTATAACTGCACCATATTCTATAATAACATTGCCCACAAAAAAACCCAAATTGGTAATATTTTCTATAACTAGTTGTTTCTTCTTTCTGTCACAAAGCTCTAACTTCACCAGTTTTGTGTCCTGAAGACAAAATTAAGACGGAAAAGACCATGTTTTACAAATAGTATCTATATAGAAATCTAGCATTGTCATAATCATCAGGTTTCTGAAGGTACCCTGTATCAGAGAATACATATCGTCTGGGTAATATCTTTGTACCGAATTGATAAACCATTAACAGAAAACATTCAAATGATTATCTTTGTGAAAATAGAATCGGTGGCTTAAACCAACAAAGTTTTTGTCAAATATAGTTCACAGATCATCTGTAATTCTGTACAGAGGCATTATTCACAAGGGCAATTGCTTGGTGCAATGGTAAAATCTCAGGGTGAAAAATGTGAGAATCCAGTCCTCCCCTCCCAAGACCCCAGATAACTGGGGCCAATATTGGGTAATGACCCTTTCCTTTTTCTTCTAGGAGATTTTCTATGTCACAGCTCATGGACCAATGAAAATAACAATCATTGGCAATATTAATGTCTTAACAAAGTTCTTAATATCAGATTGAAATTATTTTCTTGTAAATGAACATAATTTTCTAAAATGCCCTTTTCATCATGAGTTTTGGTATTACTCAAGATGGAATTTTTTTGGTAAATCTCTCAATAAGCAGAGGAATTCAAAACCTTTTAGTAGTTTTCCAAAATAAATAAATGCCACAAAATGCACTCACATTTATATGATTCGTATAGATTTCTCAAATATAATATTTCCCCAATATGCATCCTATCATTCATCCAGAAGTGACAAATTCAAATCCAGTGATTCAATAACTAAACAGTTCACTTATTAGCAGCAAGTGAATACAAATACGTGAACTAACCAAGTTACATTATCCTGAAAAACACAGAGGCACAATTACAAATAAAGTCAAGAATGCATTTGCAGTTTGGGTGAGGGTATTGGTTGCAGGTCTTTGTTCAGAAGCCAGATCCATCTGATCCAAAAAATGTTGGGATAGGAGGAATCAGCTACAATTGATCTGTCAATAAGTAACAAGCACACCTTACATTGGTGAATAAATATTTAAGGATTAATATAATTAATTTCCTATTATGCAAGCAATCTATGTTTGATATCTTGCATGCACTCCGTTATCAATATCTAATGAAGGAAATAATAATAAATAATTAATGCAATAAACCGATTTTTCATTTAACAATTAAAAACTCAAAACATAGTAATGCATTGGATATTCTAGTTGGGCGTTGCATGGATTCAAATTCTAATTGCACTTTTATCGTTAACAATATCTTTTAATTATTTTGGTAGATAATATCTGTTAATATTTTGATGGGTGCTTGTTCAAATAAATTAACACATACTAATCCATCAGAACTTGAACCAAGAAAACTGGAACATGTAGCAAACCACACATGTCCCATACCCAGACCTTTGGAGTGTCATGTCCAACATAGGTACTTCGGTTAAATTGAAGTATCTGGTTATCATCACTTATAGCCTGTAAAATGACCATAGAAATCCAAATCCTTCCAAACAGATTTTCATGGCAAAATTACATTATCAGTCCAAAACAATCTTTCCAGACAAAATTAACTAATCTCCAGGGATAAAAAAAAGGTTTTGATACCTCCCACCACCTAAACAAAATAACTAGAAGTAGGTTTATTTTTTTTAAGAGGAAAAGAATTTATTAATGATCAAAAAGGAGGGGGCAATAGAATTCGGGATACTTATCCTTCGGAAAACCATAACTTCATACATGAATTATCCAAAATGTTCTTGGCATCATAAGATGTGATAAGACTACAATCAATTACCAGATTGGACAACTCAAGTATTTGCAAGGAGATCAACCATAACGTCAGGCACGAGTCGTAATTGGTTCGCTCTGATGCAAATGCAATCAAGCAGCAATACAAACATGATTTACCAGGGCAGTTTGGTCAACTTAAGTAATTAACTATAACTTCATAAGAGAACTGTCCAATTTCTTTGTCATGGAATCAAGCAACGAGAGTACAATATGTAACGAACAAGACTACTACCAGTTACTCGGGAGTTGGATTTATTTAGAACCCCCCCCGCCNTCCCCCCTCTTCCCCAAAGCAGAACCACTTAAAACTATGTATGGTTTCCCCATGGAAGCCTCGTTTATTCCCTTAGTAAAGAAACGGTCAGTTTACGTTCTCAAATGATAAATGTTTTATTCCATCACAAACAGTTACCTTCACATGCAATAAGTAATCGCAGATAGAACCGATGAACCAAAGCAGTAATATCAATTGCAAAATCAAATCAAACAACAAAAAATAAAATAAAATTCAATAAAAACATGTAGATCCAATCAAACAGCTCAATCACTTGACCAACACTAACAGTAGTTAAAAATAACTTTCAATATGTACCAATGTATTCAATTCCGTCCACTTGAATAAAAAAAAGCAGAGCCTCATCTCTGTTTTGTGTTGCAAAGATCAAAATAACTGAATAAGATTGAATAAAAAGAGCCAAGATCATACATTTCTGAAGCTCAAACCCTAAATTACAAGAAAATGAGCTGAAAAGGTGCAATCACCTTATCTTTCTGCCCGGTTTTCCGTACTTTAACATCCATAACCCAGCCATCGGGTAGCCAGTCCGGCGATTTCTCGGCAGCCATTTCACCGTAATCTGACGTTTTCCGGCAATAATCACCGGGAAGTATGACAGCTTTCTGCAACAATCAAAACTCTTATAAGCTCCCTCTCTCTCACTTTGTCAATCGCTGCCAGCTCCCGTCATTACTGAAGCTCTATGTGGAAAGCAATTCGGCCTCGGCCATTCAAATAGAGGTTCTTCTCCCTCAACCGGACAAGAGGCTTCCAAGAGACTGGACCACGTGTTCTGAAACTCTAAGCGGCGATTGGAGAAGCGCGAAACGTGTCGAAAGAAAATAATGTGCGTTTCCTCTTTTTTCTAAATTTTTCTCTCTTCCTCTCACCGGTAGACGGCAGTCGAGTTTCTCAGGCGGGGAAACAGAGGCGACGGCAAGGCAGTTGGTTGGACGGTGTTTATTAGTGAGGAGAGACTGAGGACTTTAGATGCCTCCGTACTGTGTTGGTGGTAAGAAATCAGAACTTAAAAGTAATAATAATAACAATAAAAAATAATATGCCTTAATTATTTAAAGAAGACTACAAAAAACGTGGTATTGCGAAATGACATTTATAGCCCTCATACTCCTCCCACTCGTGACTCGTGAGGCACGGATGGAGCCTGCCCCGGAGGACTGAGCAATAAGCATGTGCTCTCCATCCAATCCCTTTTGCCATTATCCTTCTTCGGGTGCTGCCCCCAAATCAGTAGCGAGTAGCGACACTCAAAGCAATTGGGAATGGGAAAGGACAAAACATAACTCTTTATGGGTGCATTTACGAAAAAGCCCATGCGAGTGGCGCTACCGGCTACTCTCCTCGTGCTTGCTTACCGTTCTCTTTCTCTGCCGCTGCTGAAAGCTCGAGCTCATGTAAGAACCAAACCTTTTTTCTTGTTTTCGGTAAAAAAGCAGAGAGAAGTTCGTTGTTTACGGTTTTACTCGCATTTGATCGCTTCCGTGCATTTATTTTCTTTCTTTCCGTGTCCACTCCAGTCTGGTACTCTGAAGTCCAGAATTCCACTCTCCAAAGCTTTTGATTTTAATCGTGGTTTTCTTTTTTCTAGGAGTTCGCTTTTGCTAAGACGTGGTTTTAGGATTTTAGCGTAGGATGACCTTTAATCTATTGCTATGACCCCACCACAACTCACAACGTCACTCCATCTGGACCACAACATTAGATCGAGGGCTTCGATGATGCGGTTTTAGCGCAACATTAAAATCATGTCGCAGCAAAAGTGGTTAGGAATATTTAAATTGGGGCTTTGCACGTTGCTTACAGTTTATTCCCCCGAGATGCCACCTTGTAGGATGAGGGTGAGCGCACAAGGATCGAAAGGCAGTGGTTGTTACTTGTTGCTGTGAATCTGGTGGAACAATCAACGATAAATATTGAGAAATTCCAAATTTATCCAACATTATTTAAAAGTTGACCTTGACCAGAATAGACAGAGGGAGAGTTAAGTCCCTACTCCCTAGTCCTTGCCGTGGTGGGGCAAACATGACTGGTTTTTGTCCTCATGTTTTATTTGCCAAAGAATTCGTACAAAACCCACATGGGACCGACTTCCGAATTCAGAGCGTGACTGTGTAGAGGGGTACAATCTGGGTCAGAACAGGTCGGACCGGCTCTAACCCACTCTGAGCTGTAAAAACGGTAATGTTGGGACTTGGGAGTAGTTAAGAAAGGATTACGTGGACGTTACATCCACGTGCGTGTGCAAAGTGAGAGGACAGATTTGCCATACGTAGGTAGTATAGACAACACACGGTTGATACGTGGCACTGTGGCAGATGCGTTAAAAGAAGAGAAATGGAATCTTCTGTCACAAGGCGCTCCACACATCGACCTCTCTCGCTGATCACTGCAGGGAGTTGAATCTTCTACCAACAAAACATGTTGGTAGATTGTTGGAATGCATACCTTTACCGGTTTTCCTGCATCACTTCCGGTATCAGACCTTCCCCGCATCAAAGATTTAAACAAATATTTATTTTAGAGTGCCGATATTTGGCTTTTAATGGTGCAACTTGGTACGGGTTGGCTTTAACGGTTGGAATGAAAATCGAGTTTGGGTTATGTTTGAAAAATGTAAACCCGACTTAACTTTAGTTGGTGGAGGTTGACTGACGCCTCAACCCAGTCCAGCATATTTCAAAATTGCCATTTGCTGTTTTATGAGACCGTTTTCCCTCTCCTCTAAAATCCTAGTTATTAACCCTTTCTTTTCCATTCTTCTTTTTAAATCTATTCATTAATTATGTCCATTTTTGTCATTTTGCAATTTTATTCTCTTAACTACTCAAATCATGAATTTTGATAAATTTATTACTCACCATAATGTCAATTAACAAACTTCATCTTGAGTGTTGATATTTTTTATATAGAAGGAGTATTTAGCACCAATGAGGGAGAGAGCCTTGAAAAGCCACATCAAGAAAAATTAAGAAACTAAGGTTGTGTGTGGTACCCTTGCTATTTCTACTTGCAATGCTTTAAGTTGGTCAATACAAATTTTTGAGAAATTGTCTTTATCTTATAAATCAGATAATCACATCCACAAAAAAATATAGGCATCAGATTGGGTGTTGGCATTTATAATAGAAACACCAAATTTAATGTTTTCTCAAAAACAACATTGATACCAAATGTTGTATTAATAATTCAAAGCATTTATAATAGAAAAAAAATATATATTCTCATAAACTTTGTATTGAGCTACTTAAAACATTGCAAATAGAATAGCAGTGGTACCAAACACAACCTAAGACCTCAAGGGTACAATGGCACCACATTGTCACAAGTGAATGTTGATGTCCTTAACTAACATTACCCCCAGTGTATTGTGGTATCTCTCTTTAATTTTCTGGCTAGTTTTTAAGTCAAGAAAAAAATAAAGAATTTGGGATACCTCAAATCTAGTCCAACCCCAACCCAATGACATAAGGTTGGGAGTTCAATGCCTCAAGTTAGGTAGGATTGACCTTACCCCTGACTTTAAATTTGGACTTTGGAGTCAAGATCTATTGCTTGCAAAGGTTGTGTATAACTTGTGAAGATGCCAATGTTCCATACACTTGGGACCCATAACCAGGTGTACAGAACATTGGCATGCTCACTCGGCTTATGTGGCAAGTTATACAGAACTCAGAACATTGGCATGTTTGCTCATGACTGCTTATATATCAAGCTATACATAGCTATGTAAGCAGCAAATCCGGACTCCCCAATTTGCCTTTTTAGTCAGGACAAACATCTCAAAATTTTAATCTATGTATTTTCATCCACCACACTATTTTCTTCTCTCTCTCCAAACTAGGACTATAAGCAGGTCCTATTCAGAAACATTCTAAACCTATTCAACTAATGAAATCTTAAATCTGAAACCTAATTGGATTTGGGAAAAATTCACATTGGATTCAAATCTTGTCAAACTCCACTCGAATTTGGATTTAATTTAACACTTCATATATTTTTAAAATACAAAAGAAATTAAAAGAATTATATATAATTAAGCTCGGATTTTAATTAAAATGTAGTTAAATCCACATCCAATCCGATTCGATTCAATAGACAGACCATACAAATCAGATTAGGTAACAGACTTTCAGACCTACCCGGACCTACCCACATGACACTATGACTATACATTGGGAACATTTTCCCATGAATGGTAGTATGCAAATAATAGAGATGTTCTCAATGTACAGTTGTAGTGAGGCGTGGGTAGGTATGAGTAAAAGATCCGAACTCCATTTAACAATCCTACGTCCTAGATGCATTTGCACGTGTCACTTGTTGATGTAGATAAAATAATTTTTTATAATTTTTTTATTAAATTTTTGGGGAAATTAAATCATAAATTATTCATTTCAGTTTTTGTAATTAGAATTTTCTATTTTCCATTAGTTTTGTTGGGAAAAATTATTTATTTAGTATTTTTATATAATAATTATATTTTTTCAAATAATAACTATGCTTTGATAATAATTATATTATATTTGTTAAACTAGGAATGGATACACTTCCATAACAGTGCATATCGGACCATATCCATCAATATGACACGATGCGGCCTGATACAGAGATGTATCATGCCAATACGCACGACTTGTGGGATACATATGGATATCGGATACAATACACCCCACATCAGGAGTACCATATCGATACTTTAATCCTTGATTAGAATTGGTTCTTGCTATTTCTAAATTGATTAAGACCCAAACTAATTATATAGTTTACTATTTTTTCTGTCATTTTTATCAAAGTTATATAATATAGAAAAAGAAAGTTTAATTAGGGCTGTTAGTGGACTTCAAAATCCCAATGCTTGTTACGACCTTTGTTAGCATGTTAGTCGCATTATCATCGGTACGAACTTTCTTGAGATACATTTCCCTTTTGTCCGTCTACTCTTGTATCTTGTGGTAGTGTACATCAATATGCTTCGTTCGGAAATTAAATACCTGATTCTTTGGCTAGATGTATAGCAATTTGATTATCAAACAGTCAAATTAAATTTTCTTCCTTGAAACCAAGCTAACTGATCAATCATTTGAGTCAGAAGGCTTCTTTTCTTGCTTCTGTCAGAGCCATGTACTGACCTCTATCGTGGATAATGCAACTATATCCTGTAACATTGATTTCCAATAGATAGGACCTCTTGCAAACCTGAACACGTAACCTGTCATTGATCTTCTACTATCAAGATCCCCTACGAAGTCCTATCAACATAACCAATGATGCTCGTCGAGGCCTCTGCTCTGTCAAATACAATGGTTGATCCAGTTAGGTATCATAAAATCCACTTTACAGCACTTCAATGCTCTTTTTTCGGATTACCCATGATTATCACACTAACTACATCAGAAATGTCTGGTTCGGTACACACTATCACATACATCAAACATTCTATCACATTTGCATATGGTACACCTGCCATATAGTTAAAAAAGTAATATGAAGAAGGTGATCTTAAAAGAATGGGTCGAATTTCATTGATTTTAGAATATGTACAAAACTGAATATATATACAAGAGCAATAGAGAATAATTTAGAAATAATTACAAGTATAGAAATAGAAAAATAAGGATGGAACTTCAATGGGAAACTTTCTAGTCTCTCTTTGGTAAGAATCCTTTGTATAGTAGTTGATTCATCTTTAGTAGGAAAACTAGAGCCTTTTTTGGTAGGAGACCTAGAACTCTCTTTGATAAGAGATCTAGAGCTCTCTTTATTAGGAAGGCTAGAGTTATTTTTGGTAAGAGGAGGAGGGCTAGGGTTGGCTGATTCCTCAATACATATAACCCACTTCTGTTTCGGAGCTTGGACTCAATTAGGAAGAGAACTTAAAATGAGTTGCTAGTGGTGTCTTCACAAGTTTGGCTTAAAACATACCAAATCTTTCTAGTATCCTCTCAATAAATTTCTTTTGGTGTACCCACAACTTTCCAACTCTCTTCTTTCGGAATATTTCCATGCCTAATATCTTCTTCACTGGTCCCAAGTCCTTCTTATCAAACTCTCTACTTAACATCTTCTTGACATTTTAAATTTCAAACTTATTCTTCGCAGCAAATAACATATCATCCACATACAAAGTTAAAATCACAAAATAACCACCAGAAAGTGATTTAAAATAAACACAAGCAACTTATTTGCACTTGGTAAAGCCATGTGTGATCATAAATCCATCAAATTGTTTATACCATTGTCTAGGAGATTGTTTCAAGCCATACAATGATTTCTTCAACTTACAGAAATAATCTTCCTTTCTAGGTTACCGAAACCTTTCTAGTTGTTGCATGTAAATCTCCTCTTTTAACTCACCATGCAAAAATGATGTCTTTACGTTTAACTGTTCCAACTCCATATCTAACAATGTTACAATACCAAACAATGCTCTGATGGATGTGTGCTTTACCAAACAACTCCATATCTAACAATGTTGCATGTAAATCTCCTCTTTTTGTGAATATCATTTTGCAATCAGTTGAGCCTTGAATTTTACATGTTCATTTTCTAACATCTATTCCTTTTTTCTAAACACCGACTTGCATCCAATCACCTTCTTGCCTTTTGGAAACTTCACAAGTTCCCATGATTGATTCCAATGCAATGACTCCATCTCCTCTAACTTTATTGATAGCCACTTGTCCTTATCCTTATCTTGCATGGCATCCTTGAAGGAGAACGGGTCCCCACTACTCGTTACCAAAGAAAATGAAACCATGTTTTCAAAACCATACCTTTGTGGTGCCTTGTAGGTTCTCTTCTCTCTACCTTTGGCAATTGTATATGGCCCGACCCGGGGTTCTTCAGGTCAATCAACCATCTTCTTTTTCTTGTGAAGTACTGCTTAGCTCCATCTCAACATTGTACTTCTGCCATAGATCTATACTAGGTTCATCTTTTTCTATGTCTTTTAGCATAGATTTCTCATCAAATACCACTTCTCTGTTGATGATCTTCTTCTTCGTGATGGGATCCCAAAGTACATAGCTTTTCACTCGCATATCCAAGGGAAACGCAATTCTTTGACTTGTCATCTAACTTAGATCTCTCATCACATGGCATATAAACATAACAAGGACAACCAAACATTTTTAGCATAGAATAATCAACTGATTTACATGTCCAAACCTCTTCAGGTACTTGGTAGTTTATCCTAGCAGAAGGAGAGCAGTTGATTAGGAAACAAGCGGTGTTAACTGCCTCTGCCCAGAACTGCTTTGGTAGGCTAGCATTCAGCCTCATGCATCTAGCTCTTTATAATAGAGTCCTATTCATTCTTTTTGCAACGTCGTTCTGTTCTAGTGTCTTCTTTACTGTAAAGTGATGAATAACTCCATGATCCTCATAGTACTTCACAAATTCTGAATTTGTATACTTAATGCCATTATCGGATCTCAAATACTTTAGCCTTTTCCTAGTTTGGGTTTCAATCTCAGCTTTCTACATTTTCCAAACCTCCAATTTTTGCTTTATAAAATAAACTCAAACTTTTCTAGAATAATCATCAATGAAGCTAATAAAATACCTGGCACCTCCATTGGACTAAACTGATACTGACCCCCAAACATCAGTATGTACATAATCCAACGCATTCTTGCTTGTGTGTGATGCTGCCTGGAAACTTACTCTTCTTTATTTGCCAAAAGCACAATATTTGCAGAACTCCATCACACATGCTTTCACTCCACTCAACAACTTTCTCTTGTGAAGTTGCTTCATCCCTTTCTGACCAAGGTAGCCTAATCTCATATGCCATAGCTTGGTGTTGTCGCCTTGCAACTCTACTTCCTCTAATATTGCAACTCCACCTGAAACTGTAGTTCCTTTTAGTTTATACAAATTTCCAAGTTTCTCTTCTTTACGTAAAGCTTGTTCGTCAAATTTTTCACCACATACAGAATCTGTAGTTTCTCCCAGATGTCATAGGTCTTCTCCCCGTTGATGACATAATGGATCACCTCATCCGACAGGTTCAGGCGAATCGTGCTAGCGGCCTTCGTATCCATCTCTTACCATGCATTATCGATGATCCCTTCAGGCTTTTCCTTAGACAGAGCCTTCGAAATTCCATGTTGGATCAGTAGATTTTTCATCCTCCTTTTCCAAAGAGAAAATTTGTTTTTTCTATTAAATTTTTCAATCTCATACTTCGTACTCGCCATCTTCGTTTGCTCCAAGCAATCTCCCCGAGCATGGCTTTGATACCAATCAATCATATATCACGAGCACACACAAACACAATAAAATCAACAAAAAAATAAAGACAAAGATTTTATGTGGTTCAGCCTACGACTTACATCCACGGGAGAGTTCATCACAATAACCTAAAAGTTTTAGCTCTTAAACCCGTACAAAACTTGTAACGGACATTCACGTTCCTCTGTTCCTTTGTGAGGGATCATTGCCTCTTGGACTCTTTCCACTCTCTACTACACGTGGCTTTGAAGCCATCACAACAATTATATACCAAAGAGGTCTTGTTAGACTTAGACTTGATTATCCCAATTAATAATTGGTTCAATTCTAAAATTGCATTATAGAACCAATTAATAATAGTTTTGGAATTGGTTCATCCTATCCCAAACCCTATGTGACCCATTGACATCTCTATTGATGACAAAGCTCCAAATGCCTGAAAATATTTGACGACTTAATAAGATCTACTTGGCCAACAGACGAGAGAAAAGGATTCACAACAAACTAATGGTGGCTCATCCATTTAAGTTCTCTCAGTTGGTTGTAGGATCATATCCCATTGTCATCAAGGTGAGGAGGGTTAATTATACTTATGGGCACGAGGACAGGCTCCCCTCTCGGATTGTGTGTAGGTAGAGGTGTCTATGAAAAACCGAAAAACTAAATTGAATCAAGAAAACCGAATCACAAAATGCGGTTAACCGAACCTGTCGGTTCGGTTTCAGTTTGGAATTTTTAAAAAATCAAAGGACCGATTCGGTTTTCGGTTAACCTATAAAAAATCGACGGTTAACTGAACCGACCGGTATATATATTTATATGTATGTTTTATATATATTTTTAATATATATCACATATTTTCTATGTATTTATATAAATATATACTTATATCATATTTATAATGATATATTTACAAATATATTATATATCATTTATTATTTATAATATAATATTATACATATATTTATATAATATATTATAAATATAAAAAACCAAAAAACCAAAGAACCGAACCGGTCAAAAACCAAAACTGGCAGACCGGTTAACCGGTGGTACCGGTTCGGTTTCGATTTGGCGAAATGAAAAAACCGGTACCACCGGTTCGGTTTACAAAAAGGGGCCATAGTTCGGTTAACCGAACTGTGGGCACCCCTATGTGTAGCCCCACAAATAAATAAATAAATAAAATATCAATACTAATATTAATAATGATTTTTAAAGTTCATCTGTACAAGACAATTAAAAACCAATATGTTTGGGAGGGACTTTTGGCAACTGTTTTTTCAACTTTCACAAATTTCTTTTTTTAAGCAATTTTCACAAATTTCAAACTTAGTTGCTTAAATTGATCCCTACCAAATACTCTAAAGTTGCTGCCTTATTAGCTTCAATAACAATTACAAAAACTACCAAAAAAGAAATGCATGCCTCCAAGATTTTAGTAAATCAAATCAAGTTCTGCTTGGATTCTTGCCCTATCAAGAGTGGTGATTCAGGAAATCTCTCATTGGGATATGCTAATTTTGTATATCACAATGTTTTTAGAACTTTTTTAAGAATAAAATCACTTTCTTAACTTTTTGGTTTAGGTGGTGAGTCAGTGGTTCAACCATTTAGGTCAAATGGATTAAATTGTATTTTTTAATATTTTGATAATAATTCATAAAAATACAAAAAATATAAAAGTATTTAGGCATTATCTCTAATATTACACAAATTTCATATTAAAAAAAGGGAAAATTATAGTCTGAATAAGCTCAACATTTAAAATTAAGTTGCAGGTCAGTTTAGAAACCAACAAAACTCTAATAGACGGCTCAACATTTCAAATTATAAAAACCCTCGCCATATCATCGGAGGCTTATGTGGTTGTTGCCAACATGGGACTCTTAACCCATATTGGACACCGCAAAAAGTCTATACCGAAATTACCCTTTATGCCGTGTTATTTGAAAATAAAGAAAAAAGGGTTTTCAATTTCTCTCCCACTTCCTCTGTCTTTTGATCTCCCTCCCACTTTCTCACTCTCACAGTCATCTCTCTCTACTCAATTGACTGTATGATTTGAAAATAAACAAAAATGGTTTTCGGTTTCTATGTTTACATCCTCTCTCTCTCTCTCAATCTCTCTCATTTTCTTTTTTGGTCTACCTCTCCTTCTCCCTCATTCTCTCTCTTGATTGATCTCTCATTCTCCCTTAATCTCTATCCTTCTCTCTCAATCTCTCTCCCGCTCCCTTAACGGTATACAATATTAATTAGACCATATAACAGAACATAAGACCAACCACTTGTACATAGGGGTGTTAATTGGACTGGTCCAATTCAATGAATGTTTTGGACCAATTTGGACTGGTCCAATTCAATGTTTGGACCATTAATCTGTTCAAATTCATTTTGATTTAGATTGGTTTCAACCCAAATCCGGTCCATTGACACATATATTCTTATCTTATATCAATGGACTAGATATTGGCTTAATCCAACCCAATCCAACATAAATTTGTTACGGACAAACCAGGTCCAATCCAATCTAATAAATATTTTGGACCAGATTGGTCCAATCCAATATGTCTTGTTGGTCCGTTCAATCCGTCCAAATTAATTTTGGATTGGATGGGGTCCAATCCAAAACTGGTCCATTGACACCCTTACTTGTACAATTAAGTTATAAACTTTTATCAAGTTGGTGTAAATTTCATAGCCAAGAGTTTCTTGTAACTTTTTATCAAATTGGGCTGAGGAAATTAGAACCATACCAAGTTGGTCTTATGTTCTTTAATAAGGTCTAGTTAATACTGCATAAGTTTGTAAGAAAAATAAAAAAAAAAGAATGAGAGAGGGAGCAAGAGAAAAACTAAGAGAGAACAATAGAGATTGAGGGAAAAGGAGAGAGAGAGAGAGAGAGAGAGAGAGAGAGAGACTAGGAGAGAAAATGAGGGAGAATGAGAGATTAACCGAGAAACGAGAGAGATTAAGGGAGAATAGTAGATTGATAGAGAGGGAGAGAACATGAAAGATTGGAAAAGAGAATGTAAAACCTTTATTCAAATCACACAGTCATTGAGTATTGAAAGATGGCTATGATAGTGAGAGAGTGGGAGGGAGATCGAAAGACAAAGAGAGTGGGAGAGGAATTGGAAACCTATTTTTAATTTTCAAATAACCCATCATTAAGGGCAATTTCGGTATAGGCTTTTTGTTGTGTCCAACATGGATTAAGAGTCACATGTTGATAATAACCACATAAGCCTTTGATGACATGGCAGGGGTTTTTATAATTTGAAATGTACAGTAGGTTGTCAAAGTTTTGTTGGTTTCTGAACCAACCTATAGCATCATTTTAAATATTGAGCTGGCTCGGACTATAATTTTCCAAAAAATAAATGTGATAAACTAGAATTATTGTTTTAAGGATGGAAATGATAAAAGTTAAAAAAGACAATTGATAATTGATTTGTAATCCACTTACTGAGTCAAATACTTTAAGTGGTTCAACCAATTAAGTAACGAGGTTAACAACAATCCATGGTTTTGAAAACCATACTAGACTGGATGATCAAACCAGTTGACCTGGGAACCAGTCAGGCATCGGTTCCATTTCACCCTAAAACTGCTATTGGGCAAAAAATCTTTGATTTGGTCAACAACCCACTAACCTGGATGGTTGAACCGTAGACCCATTGACCCAAACAATGATTTTTTGGCCATTTTTTATTTTAATTATTATTTTTAATCAGAACGGGCCATTCGTTCGAACTGGACACTCAAACTATTCGACTTAGAAATTGGTCCTCAAAACAGTTCCATGTCCGATCCAGTTTTTAAAACCTTGACCACATCAACAATTTTCTTTTAGGTAAATAATTTGGTGTGAAGTAGACTAGAAAATCTAGCCAGGTAATCACCAGTTTAAAACCACTAATATTTTCAATGACTTGACAAATGTACACAATATATGAAATAGAATATCACTGAAACCTCCCATACCTTTGATTATTCCTTCCTAAATGTCTTGACGACATGTCCCTTTCATTAGTTTGGTGCAACCAAGGCTTAATTTTTAGTATGCCCTAAGACAGAAAATTATACTTCACCTAACAGCTTTACCTATGGACAAATTCATCAAACCATATGCGTAACTTCCCTCTTTCTTTCTAATTAAACTTTTCTGCCAGACTTTTAATTTGCTATACATTCTCATCAAGGCCCCTTCATTTTTAGGTAAATGGAGAGCGAGGGGGAGAGTTGGTCGATGAGAAAACGGTTGCCCTTGACCAACAATCCTGTGTTCACTCCAAAAGTCCCTTGGATACCTATTTTCCTTTCCCATTTGGGGGGAAAGTTGTCAAAATATTATAAACAAATCTGTGACGTCTAATAATTGTATTTTATGGTTAAAAGTGGCCAAAAGAATGTTCATACTTGGGAATACATTTGATCAACAGAATACCAGTAAATGCACTTACTTGAAACACAATTAATTGTATTTATACAAATAAATGGACCAAAAAATGAACAGAGCCCAGAAGGTTTTTCAATCATGATAAGCACTAAGGTTTAAAATATTGATATGATACGCTGTTCTATATCAGATATATCGTATTAGTATCAGTGCGCATAGATACGGGATATGTGACGAATTCAAACTTAGGTCACACAATGCTCAAAGTCTTAGATGCTAACTTAAACCACCAAGCCATCCTCTATTTTGTGATAATAGATAAAATAAAATAAGTCTTATTACTTTAGATTCCACGTGCAATCCAAAGTCCAAATAAATAGCATATGTCTATGTTCAACAACTTCAACTAAAAATTTTAAAAAATAATAATATTCAAAATTGATATTTTATAAATTTATGGGATAAATAATCTATGAAATTCACTTTTTTATCAAAAATGATATTTAATTCCAATAAATTTATACAAAATTATTAATAATAAAATTATTTTAGTACTTAAAATTTATAAATTTGCTGGTGAAACATATCTTAAAAATTTTATATATTTTTATAAATTATTAATTAATATTATAATTTGCATTTTATATTTAGTTGACTTTTTTGTTAATGTTAAAAAGTAAAAATATTAAAAATAATATAATTGATATAATAATTAAAATACAATAGTTATATATGCTTTGTATCTTGAACTTAAATAGAAAATAACATAATAATGGTTTTGTGTATGTATTAATTTATAAAAAAATTATATAATATGTGTCTTGGACTCTTAATTGATGCATTGTCAATAAATTTGTATAATATCTGATGATGCACAATCCGGCCGATCTTAGCTGTCAACGATCTTGCCTCTAAACCGGGTGGCAGGGACCTGAAACGGAGGGAGAAGAGAAGCTCCGGGGAGAACCCGGCGTAAGGGCTCCGAAGCTCAAGTTAGAGTCTTTCAAAGGCAAGATAGACCAGATAGCGCAAAAGTTAGCATACCTCGTTCCTGGGGGGTAGGAGCCTTTTATAACCACCTCGCGCACTCACTTCCAGGCTTCCGTCAGATCAGGCATGATTACTTCTAAACTCCTGCCAGTTCGGATGTCATTTCCTCTGGCTGGACAGAACCGCCACTGCTCCTTTTGTCGGAGCCGTCTCTGCGGTTAGTAACGACGGTGGCAGGTGGCGGTAGCCGGAGGCCGTTTGAAGTGCGGCTGTCAGGCGTCAGATCCCAAATCAGTCAGGCGCGTCGCCCTTGGATACGGACGTCCTTGGCATCAGGTACGTTTGGTCAGCCTGGTGTTTTGGAAGCGAAGTGTTGGAGTGAGCGAGATGTCTTGAGTTCGGTTTGGGGAGTGTTCCGAGCTGCCTTGGGCCAGCTCGGGTCACAGCTTTGCAAGGCTTAGGGCCCAATATAGTTTGTGCTCCTTGCAGGGAGCTCGGGTTCTCAGTAGGGAGCTCGGGTTCTCAGTAGGGAGCTCGGGTTCTTAATAGGGAGCTCGCTCTTAATAGG
>NW_010729088.1:4365439-4387467 GCF_000365185.1 Nelumbo nucifera | reverse complement strand
TAGGGAGCTCGGACTCTTAATAGGGAGCTCGCTCTTAATAGGGAGCTCGGACTCTTAATAGGGAGCTCGCTCTTAATAGGGAGCTCGGACTCTTAATAGGGAGCTCGCTCTTAATAGGGAGCTCGGGCTCTTGGTAGGGAGCTCGGGCTCTTGGTGGAGAGCTCAGGCTCCTAGTAGGGCGGTCTGGAGTTCGGGCTCAATAGTGAGGTTGGACTTGCTTTCGGTGCTTGCTTCGGGCGCTCTACTATCCCGAGTTGCTTGTTTTTGCCACGTGTCGGGTGATTGCGAGGTCGGGCCAAATTCCCCTTCATCAATATCTATGCACCTTGCTATATTAATTGTAATATATTTACTCACATATACCATTAAAAATATACATTTCATATGTACTTATAAATTATTTGTGAGTATTTTGACCTTAAATTTGTTATTATTAATGTATTTATGGATTTTGTATATATTCCCTAGCATATCTAAGCATTTTTATATTTTTTATTCATATCAGTGTGTTTCCAAAACATATCTGTATCTATGTCCATATCTGACTTGTCCAATATGATACTCAATACTACTACTTTGATCCTTAAGCACTGACTCTCATTAGAGTAAATTTTCCTTATAAAAAAATTAAAAATAAAAACTAAATAATTAAAGTTGATTATGAGACTCCTTTTGATAAACTGAGTATTCTGGGTTCTAATGCCTTCTTGGTGTGCATTTAAACCACCACTCAAGAATAGATGCTGCAAGTATAACATGCATGTATGCATAAAAATTACATACATACACGAAAACATGTTATGTTTGGGTTGAGTCAGGTTGTCCAAGAGGTGAATCCTAACTCAACTCGAAATTATGTCAGGTTATATTTTCACCTCAACCCAACTTGACAGTTTTTTGGATGGGCTCAGGCTAACCCAGCCCAAGCTACACCCTATTTGATAATAGTTTGACAGAAAAATAAGAAGTCAGTTAAAGCTCTCGTTCATTAGATTTTTTTTTGTACTTTTTATTTGTTCTATATCTAAACTAAGGATCTGTTTGGTTTGCAGGAATAGAGGTCTAGAATCGGAATCAGAATGGGTTATTCCGATTCTAACTGTTTGGTTGGATAGAATCGGAATCCCATTTCCATTCTTGCTGGAATGGCATTCCCCCATTTGAGGGAATGACCATTCCCTGCCCCTTTCTTGGGAATGAAATTCCATTTCTGCTAATTTTAATTTCCATTCCCATTCTTGTTTGAACCAAGCAGACTATGGGAATGGACCATTCCAATTTCAATTCTAGAGAATTTCAATTCCGATTCCAACTACAAACCAAATGAACCCTAAAGTTTAAATGAAAGACAGAATTGCAAGATACAAGCAGGAAGAGCTTCAAGCCCAACCAACCCATCCAGGGCCAATTATGGACATGACCTTGTGTTAATCTGGGCCTGAGCTTGAGGTTCAGGTATTAACATTGGTCCTTGATTAGCCATAAACCCGGCCCAATACTCAAGTTGCATCATTTTCATAATTGACAATTGTTAATGAAAGGGGTAGGCCCCTTTGGACTCTTGGTGAGTGATGTCTCACTTATGAGGCACAAAAGAAGAAAGAAACAAAAGAAGTAGAACTTTACAGGCAAAGAAGTTCAGTCACGCATTAACCTTTATCGCGATCACCACGAGATGAAGATCAAACGGCAATACTGTATTCATCTCGAATGGATGGGCAATTTTCTAAATTAAAATCTCCAAAGTTTTTTTAATAGGAAAAAGATTAAAATCTCCTAATTTAGGGAAACGATGTTGTTTTGGTTAGGGCTGCCAATGGGTGGGTCTGGCCGTCTGGGTCGGGTTCAGGTGGAACCAATCCCGAACGATTATTAATTGGGATAAAATCATAGATCTAGAATCATCCTGATTAATAGTCAGGTCTATCAAGCTGATTATACTGAAAAGTATATTTATTTAAATAATAACTTGAAATTTAAAATTTGATACTATAATCTTAAAAAATGATAAAATATACTAATTATTTATATGTTAATAAATTAAAAATTTTTAAATATATTGTCTTATTTATCATGTTCCAAATTTACCATTTCAAACTTAAAATAGGATAAAAATTATAATTAAGAAAATATAATAAGTGGTTCCAGGTCTAAATCGATTCTGGACAGGTAAGAACCAAAATTGACTCAATTATTAATTGGAACAAAATCATGAAACCAAACCATTATAATTGGTTTAGGCGGTTCAGATCCATTGGATAGACCCGATTCATTTACAGCCCTAGTTTTGATTATCCCTTTTCAGGTTCTTTTCCTCCCCCTGTACAAAAACGTAATTGTGGTAAATTTGAGAAATAAAATAAAGAAAAACAGAAAGAAGACTCCACCTAATAGTTTAATGTGATGGCTTTTTTGCGACCTCTTTAATTTGAATAATCTCCCTAACTCTACCCTTCACCATTGGCATTTCTTCTTTTCCTGCGTTTCGCGTCTCTTTGGTGGTGGATGACTATGTTTTTCCCTTTTCCCTTTTTTGTTTTCTTTCCCCTTCTTTCCCTTCATTAAGGCTGTGTAAAAGAGAAACAAAAAGTTGACAGGAAGTTCCTGAAAATTTTCACAACTTTACCTCAGCTTCCTGTTTCTCTCTTATCAAACCAAACATAACAAAACATAGGCATGGGTATACTTCACCGAGTTAGCTAAGTTTGATTTTATTCCTTCGTCGATCTTTGGGCATTGTTTTGTGCTTGCTATTTCAAGCCTGAAGTGGAGCTCTAAATTAATGTGTTCATATCTAATCTAACAATGATGCTATTATGGTTTTATAGAAAGTAAGAAAAATAAAAAGTTGAGGAAAAGTTCTAAACCAAACACAGCCAAAGGGGACAGGCAAACTTACCTCCTTCTTCCTGAAGGTCATACCATTTTCTTTCTTGCTGAAATAACTATTGTATTTGGCATTCCTCAACTTATTTTAAGCACTTATTTCTTTTTTGCGGTTAAAATACTCTATGCACATTGAGTTTTTAACAACACAATGGAGATAAGTCCTTAAAATAAGAAATGCCAAATGCAGCAAATAGTGATTGCTATAGATACCATATTTCTCAATGGTATATAAGGGGCTACTACATTAGTATTTATTGCAGAAAAGTTGTGGGAACACGTTTTTCTTCTGAAGTGATAAACATAGACAATCCTTATTATTATTATTATTACCTTGTTAAATATCATTTAGTCATTTACTAGCTAGAAGTTTGCTGTAATCTATTCCTCTTTCAGTTGGATAGCTATTTTAGTCATAACTCAATGCATAGGTCGCTTCATTAATTATAAGGTTTTGTTTGGTTGCACTGCTAATCTTGACCGTTGGGTGCAAAATTTGTACTGAATTTTTGTAATTATGATTTGCATTAATCCTACCTCATAAAAAATTTGTACTTTTGTTTCTTTTGCATTCATTGGCAGTGTAAATTTTATATTCCAAAAACCGACATAAAATTTATACCACCTTCTTCTTACCTCAGTTTTTTCTCATATAAAGTGAGAACTACATCATCTTGCATCCTACTTTCTCTTAGATAGATAATCCTCGTAATACCTCCAATATTCTCTTTCATTTAAAATGGAGATCACCTCATTTTACTTCTCACAAACAAAAAAGATGGTCAAACCTAAAGCAAAAACAAACCAGAATTTACACTCAACCCTTTTGCATCAATTTATTTGTAGAGCAATATAAATACATTAGACTTAAATTAAGTTGAGTTTGAATTCTGATTTATTTTTGCTTCTGATTTGACTTTGTTTTATTTGTTTGTGAGAAGTTATATGTATTCGCATATTATATGAAAGAGAATAGCGGTAGAAGGATGAATATTTGTTTGAGAGTGCTCCCCATATAACTTATATGAGAGAGAATTAATGTAGGAGGGAGGTAGTCAATTTTTGAATCAGTTTTTAGGATGCAAAATTTGCACTGCCAGTGAGTGCAAATGAAACAAAATGTACAAATTTTACATCAGGTAGATGTGGAAACAATAGCTACATTCAAATGGATACAAAACTGACCCAGGTGCAAAGATTTGTATCCTATTCAGATTTTCACCACAAACAAATTCAGCATAATGCTCAGTTATAAATACAAAGAAAATAATACAAAATACAAAGTTTTGCACTCTACTATTTGTACTCTTTCCAAAGTAAGGCTCAGTTTGGAAGTAGTACAAATACAAAGAACAAACCTCTTAAATTCAATCTCCAGAAACTCACAAAGTAAAATTGCCATTCTTAATTTGTCCCTGTTTTCAAGTCTCAAACACTACGGTATTACGATTTCCGCATGCACTTTTTAAATTCCTTATGGTAGGTCAACAACCCCAATGCTTAAAATCTTGAACCCACGCTGTGTACAAGCGTTTCCTAAGAAGGAAACACCCGACAAAGTTCTACAAGCATTTCTTTTGTCTAGTTGGGATAATCGATCGAGTTCCTTATCATTGATTTCTTTTTAGTTTCATTAATTCTGAACCACCCTTTCACACTCATTGAAGACCAGATTGCACTTAAAGTTGATGGATGTTTTCTAAGGTTTGATTTCTGTGGATTATGAATCTGAAGTAGACAAGACAATATCTCATTCCTGCCTGTATTTCGGAAGCGGGTTGTTAGTCTTTTCGTTCAATCTCAATATATCTATATCTATATCTATATATATATAATCTCCCATTCATGAATGCATGCATCCAGGCAGTACTAAATGGGAAAGAGAAAGGTAAAACTTCTCAAGAAAATATAAATTAGTGATCAGGACAATCTAATCTATTCCTCTTTCTCGTTGGGCCAGCCGACCATGGATCCGGCATGGGACTCATTTTGATCTTGCTGCCGTCGTTCCAGGTGTTCGCCAATACCTAGAGAATTTTTTCAAGTTCTTCAGCCATTATAAATGGGTCCCTTCTTTGTGCTGTCGTCTAGCTACTGCTGTGCCAGGACATTAGGTTTCAAGCCTTTATTTTTTCTTCATTAACGGTTCTACCATATGTTTGTTATGACCCATGAATTACATCATGAAATCCTCCAATAGTCGTTGTTTGACCAAAGTAAACCAGTAAAATTTTGTTTTGATAAGCAATACAGTTTTGTGACCGAAGATCACAGTTTAAACTTTAAATTTTAGAATATAAAACTAAACAAAGCTAACTTTTGTCTCCCAGAACGCAAGCTGCTATAATCAGTAACCTGTAGATGGTAGAGACTTCAAGATATATATATAGAAGCAATAATCAATCAAGCTATTTCTTGTGGGGATTGATATTTGATTTGACTACTTTTTTTTTTTTTATCTTACGTCGGTGATTCAACTTAATTTAACCGGTGTTTGGTCGGAAACTCCTCTCTTTTCTTCAACTTCTGACTCACTTTTTCAAGTTTCGTTTTCTGCACATTTCTACGATCGATTCAAATGAACTAATTATGCAACTCTTCACCAGAAGGGTTGCTGGTTCCTGGTCGAAAGCGGGAATCCCAATGAGGTCCTGCTGAAAATCGGCTCTACTGAATGGTTAAACTTCTCAAATTGCTTCAGTTTAATGTATAATAATTTTATTATTAAAAACAAAGTTCTAAAGTTACAATCTCATCAGAAGAAAGAAGACGATACACGACCAACTTTTCTTTGTAATTAAACCGTATCTACTATACATCTTTGGTGAAAAAAACTCGTGGCTAAGTTAAGTATAAACTGCAAATCACTATACTTTTTGGCATTGAAACAAGAAGAATAACCTGGTTTATCTTTCGGCCTAATCGATTATGAAGCGGAGGGTTAACAGGAACACACAGCAGCCTGATTGGATCTTCCAGCCCAATCAATTATGAAGCGGGTTTGGTCCCCCAGGAACAGCTCGGCCAGAAACCCCGAAAACTGGGTCAGTATTGCTTCTGCTGGGATTTGGAGAAGGTGGTACCGCAGAGAAACGCCATGAAAATGGGGTTGAAGCTTGGGTTCTTGATCTTGGGTCTGCTTTCTCTTTGGTGGCTCCATGGATGAAGAAGCGGGAACTGGATATCTGACCAAGAGTTAGTATGACAAGGAGAAATACAAATGGTAGAGGAGAATTTAGAATTCTCATGATGCAGACAGTGGAGAAGAAGATTAAGGAAAAGAAGAAATCTGGAGCAGAATTAGCAGGTCCACAGTTGAAAAGAGTTTATCTCAGAGGGAAGGTAGGTGGGGGAGTTTCTCTTATTATATGGGGTCCGGGTCCGCTAAGCTGTGGCGAGGACAGAGCCAAAAATCGTAATTAGTTAATTATTTCAAAATGACTAAAATGCCCATCCATTTCTCTGATTTTTCATTAAAAATTACGCGTCATTAATATTGTTTACCCAAAATACCCTTCGTTCATGTACACCTTCCTCTGTATTCCTGAAATTATTTTTCAGGCCCTCTATAATTAATCTGCAAAAAAACAGCATAAATTTTGTTTCTTTTATACTTGACATATGGCTGCTGAGTTGGTAGGTCACTAAAATCTAGCTATTTCAGAACAATCCAATTTGCATGTAGCAAGTTTGGTGTCAGTAGTACTTTGCCACGTGGCCTGAAGATTCGTTTTTATTATATAGCTCACTGAAAAAAGTCAAGAAAACTGAAAGGTTGATATTCCTAGACCCCATCAAAAGGGGGAACAAAAGGATGAGAAACACGGCAAGTAATAATATCATTGACCTTGGGGAATCGAGGATCTTGATTGTTTCAGCTCAACCACAAAGATTTAAGGAAAGGGGAAACTGTTAATATTTTCTCTAGACTAGGCTGGATTTGGCATGATTTTTGAGGATTAATTAATTCTAATGAATTTGCGACTCCAAGTGTCACTTTTATATTTGAAAATTAATATGAAAATTGTTAGATTCGATTTAGTTTTAAAACTCATTATTCACAAAATGTTATGAGGAAATGTTTTGTATAGATTTGTCTTGAAAAAATCAGACAAAATGTTATTCTCACTTTATGACAGCTAGGCACCACATAAGCCAGAAAGTGAGAAAACGTTTGGTCAATGCAAGAAAAGTTTTCTGATAAATGTTTTTCACATAATCTAAGCGTCTCTTTGGCATCGTTGCCGGTTTCTTGGAGCAATGGTATCACATCAGCGTCGTATTGGAAAAAATGGTGTTTTAAGAAACGGGCATTTTTGGAATTGTTTTTTCATAAAAAACGGTGCTCTAAGTCAAGTCTCAGAAATCGGGAAACCATGACTTGGAGCAATGTCAAATTTGATGTTTCCTAAAACTGTAGCTAGTTGCTACCAACAAGGCAGTGATGTGACACCAGATAATGGGTACCAGTGCTGAAAACGTTTCTTAGAACATTAATACCAAAGAAAAAAAATTGTTGTTGCTCTAAAAAACATCCTACCTGGCAGCAATGATTCTAAACAAAAATAAAAGCACTGTTTTCTAAAAAATCGATACTTCTAACCACACATCAGCAGTGCTGCATCTGCAGCATCGATCCCAAACATATGCTAAGACAAACATTTTTCTGATAAATAAAAAAAGGAAAAATGTTTGATCATTGCAAGAAACATTATTTTAACGTTTGTCTGATATACGTTTTCCACATAATCTGATATAAACGTTTTCATGATAAACAAATTAATTCAACCAAACAAAATATTATTCCTTTCAACAATACTACCTTGAAAATATTTTTAAGACGGCAGATTCTAATCAAACAATCCAAAACTGTTTATTTTATGGATTTTCTGATTCAGCTTTGTAAATTAGTCAAATAATTAATATTTTTCTAACGTGACAGCTGTTTTTGTATTGAAAACAAAATCATAAAACCATTGGCGAAGGCCTCGCTAAGGCTGTGTTTGGTTTGATGAAAAAAGCAAGGAAAGAAAAGGAAATCCGAAAAATGTAAGAAAACCTTTACAAGTATAGAGTTCTCTATATTTTCCTTTCTTTTCTTACCTTTTTTTCCTTCAAACCAAACATAACCTTAAAGATCTAATCAATGTCCAGGATCATAAACCATTTTCAAGTATGAACGTGTGCTGATTTGCTGTGCGGAAAAGAGTAAGCATTATGCTGGTTCTTCTCATCATCATTTCAAATTTGTGGTGGAGGTGGAGCACTAAACCGATCCACGCACCAAGGGTATTTGTGTCATAATGGAAAGATGGGAAGGGGTTGACTCTTTTATTAAATATCAATGATGAATGCTTTATTACCCTATTGGCTTTGCAGTCTTCATAATTATTAAATATCGAAGAGACTACTCACTAATTTGAATGGATGCACGTGTAGTTGCCTAATAGGAGAGAGAATAAAGGTCAGAGCAAGAAAAAAAGTTTTTTTTTTATGGTTGTTGGACGTCGGGCCATGGCAAGTATCAGCACTATATCGTAAAGATGTGCTTTTTTCTATTCGGTAAAAAAAGATTTATTTAATATTATAGACATGTGTTCAAATAGATATGGGCTTCTATCATGACAAAGTTGTGCCTCACTGTTTTAACAGCCATTTTCATCCTTGCATTGAGAATATCTCCTCATAAAATAAAGCATATAAACATGAAGATATTCTTAAAAGGTGCTTAAACCCGCTTTGCCCTGACTGAAGCCACTCGTTCAAATAAATGAAGCATTGCTTTATTGGATGATGCATTTGCACGTGCAGTGGGAAAAACGAGAGAAAGATCAATAGTTAGAGAAGAAAATTAATGAAAAGAGGGGAGAGGGGGGAATGAATGAATTAGATTTTTTTTTTTTTTTCGTTAGGTTTGGGCTACTTGAATCATTTGGTGACCTAGGTATGAGTTTCAAAAAATTGCATAAACATATAAGCTTTTGTATAAATTAGTTACGATGTTAATAACAACACTAGTATAAGATCATGTGTGTAAGTATTAATTATATATGATATATGGGATTTGGATTTAACTTTAATTTTATGATTGATCGGTTTTGATTTTGACCAATTCAGTTCTTTTTTTCAATTCTTTGTATTTATAACATATAATGCAAACAAACATATAAATACATATAATGTTCTATTATAAATAATATATATATGCACCAGTTGGTTTGATTTAACCACATTTTTTTGTTTGATTTTCTTGGTTCAATTTAGATTTTTTGGTTTTTATGAGCATCCCTATTGCGCAAAACCCAAGGCAAATATGTATAATCGACTTAATTAATATCGTCAAATAAGTTAATAGCATGACACTTATGGTGGTTTTTCTTGATCCGGATTTCTTGCCCACAACTCTCTACTACCCACACTTTACCTGCCTTAAATTGTAGCTACACATCATCACATTGTATTGTGATCGAGACGTGGGCGCTAGTGTACTGTACGTAGGGCGTGGTTAGAAAAAGTGAGCAGGAAATCTGGGTTATATTGTTAAGTTGGTCTTTTGAATTTCTTGACGGAGTTGTTAAGTTGGGCCTTCTCCTAGGTCCAGCTGGTGATCTTGAATTTCTGCTGGGGTGTTGCCACGATTTGGGGGTTTTCATGTTTGTGGTTCGTCTCTGTTGGAGGCAGACAGCCGTATCAAATTTATCACGTCATTTGTAAGAAGATTCTCAAGCTTTTCTCTCCCGGTGCATGGTTACTTTTCATTGCTCAACAACTATAGTCTATGTTTTGCAGCAAAAGAAAAGTTTAGTCTGTATTTCTGGAATTGTACTTTAAGGCTGCGTTTGAAAATAATACAAATAAGTGTGAACATAAATTTGTAGAGCGTAAAACGGTTTATATAAATTGTAAAATTGGGTTAATTTTGCACTGACAAATTTACCTTCTTATTGAACAGATTTTTAACTGTAATGGATGCAAAAATGAATTCCAATAAAGCATGTTTTTTTTTTTTTTTTTTTTTTTTTTCTAAAACCCACTTAAATGCAAATTTACGTCTTTTTTATTGATGTACTTTTACATCTTATTATCAAGGTAAATATGCATTGATCTCTCATTTGTCAATGCATAAATGTAATGTGGTCAAATAGAAGCCAATAGTGAACGAGAGTGCAAATTTACCCACGCAGCCTTAATTTCACCTTGCTTGTTGATTGTTTTGTCTGAATTTGTAGTCAGAGATTTTGTGAATGAATATTTTCTCCTGTAAGACTTAAAAAATGAAAAAGAAAAGAAAAAGGTATGGCTGTAATGTGGTGAGGGAAGAAATTTGAAACGAACATGAGCGGTCAATGTACCAGCACATTTTCAATTTATGGAGGCACAGTGATTGTTATTGGATTCATCCCATGATAATGCAGGCCATCCAACCATTTATGATTCTTGGCAACACCTACCTGTTTGAATATTAAAAATAAATGTGGATGAATCCTACACTTAACAAGGCTCAGGTATTATTTGGAGTGATCATACATGATTGGCACAGTTTGGAAGGAGTACAAATACAAATATATAGATTGTAAAACTTTATATTTTGTATGTATTTATACTGTACATATTTGTATTTGTACTCCTTTCAAACTAAGCCTAATGATAAATCCATTATTGATAGGACATCTAATCTATCATCTCCAGAAGAAAGTGAAGCAGCCACATTCAAAGATGGGCTGAAATCAGCTTTGCATCTTTAAGGCTATGTTTGATTTGAACATTTGTAAAGGTTTTACTACCTTTTTCTACTTTTTTCTTCAAATCAAATGCAGCCTAAGTAAACTTCAATTGGTAGCTGAATGCAGGAGACTTAACATGCATTCGTTTTGGTGAAGCATGTTTCTCATAGTTGCAATAGGGCAATAATTAGCAAAATATGTTGCTGCCCTATATCATATACTTGGTCTATGCCTCCTCAATTTCTTTCATCCTTTCTTTAACTTCATTTGGGAAAAGTGCAAATACATATAGCTGTCATTTTTCATAAACTGTTTACTTGTATTCACACCGAATATATTTGTATTTATACTCTTCCCAATAGAGCCTAGCTGTGTTTGGTTGCAATGCGACTGTATTTGTAATGCAAAATCATGGCAATGCAAATTATGATTTTTTTATTTGAAAATTTATTTTATATTGTTTGATTTTAGTACAAATGAAATAAAATAAGACATAAAACAGAATTAAATAAAACCCAAAGCAAAATTAAACTAAAATTAATTTGCATTCTTCTTATTTGCACTCCCATGCATTTGTAATAGTGCAAATAATATTGCACTGCAACCAAACACAAACTCAGGGGCAAATCTGTAACCAAGATTTGTTCAAATTAAAATTGCATTTGGTTGCAGTGCAATGTTATTAATTTGTACTATTACAAATAAATGGGAGTGCAAATGAAAAAAAATAAAAACAAATTCTGATTTAATTTTGTTTTGGATATTACATTATATCATTTGCACTACACTAGTGAGTTAATATGTGAGGCTGAGTTAATTAACTTAGGAAATTAATAAAAGTAAGAAAGATGTATTAATCCATTCAAACAAAACCTTCATTTGAACATTCTATTCATTATGAAGCAAAATATCCAAACTATCAAAGAAAATAATATCATGATTTTAAACCAGAACTTTAATAATTAAGACATTTCTAGTTTAACCTTTGGAAAAAATAAAGGAACAAAACCAATACACAGCAATGAATGCATTATATGTGTTTCTGTTTTAAGACCAGTTTTTGGGCCCAATTTCTTGAAATCGCAGCAAATTAACAAAACAATACGCGTCGGATAACACCTCCAAAATATTATTTCATCTCTAGTGGCTCCTTATAACATCACTGTGGTTTAAGCATGGTTTTTTTTTTTGAGACATGACTTGGCTGGGCAGTTAATATTCTTTGGCTGTACAAGTGATGGCATTCTGGGTTCGATCAGACAGCTGTATGGTTGACCTACTTCACCACAATTATATGAGGATAATGAGTTCAATCCAGAGAAGAAAAGACAAGAAAACAGCAATGAAACTGTCCTCTTAACCTGCCATGGAACCAGTATAGATGAATGGGACCTACCATCAAATGAGTTCAATACTATAATACTTACACAAAAAGTTAACACAACCAAATGGTTCCAATAATATATTGAGAATGAAAGTTCTACCCTTCTTTACCAAATATATATACACTAAACAACCTTTGATAAATAAAAAGAGAAAATCTATGACAACGGAAATACAGGGTATCCGAAGACCTTTGATCAATCAAATCACCTATTGAATTTTGATTAATATTAGCTGATGGTACACGATTTGGATGCTCTAGTTGGAAGGTAATTCGGATGTCGGTGTTTAGTTAGTCGGTCGAACTGTAAGAAAAAGGATCAGAGAATTCAGGGTGGTTAATCCGACGATATCACTCCAATGCTTAAGTTAGTACTTAATAGATTGCGAGCTGGAAGTAAGTAAATCTAAGAGCTAGAAAGCACTTAAATCGCACGTACCTGGGTACTAGGGGCTGATGCCTTTATATAGCTGAACTGCCGTAAACCTCACGAAACCTTTTCGAGATCTCCGGCTCGAGCAATAAGAGCTTGTTTCGCTCCGGGAGGTGGATAACGAGCTGGCTGATAAGGGTCATCGTGTCCATCTTATTCGGGCGGGATGAGGATGAGGCCTATGGTTGCGCAGTATGATCCCAAAAGGCTCGGAGACAGTTGGCGAGCTTCTAGGATCTGCTACGTGTCACTTCGACAGATTTGGTCATCTGAGGTACCCATGCTTCGGTGCTATCCGAGGTGATTCAATTCGCCGAGGTAGACGGAGGTGCTAAGTCATCATCTAATTGGCAGGTCGCGTCCACGTGTCCTCTGCTTATCAGGTCGGGCCAAATCACCCCTCATCATTACCTAATTGGTGATATCTTTTATGATGCTAGTTGATTGGCTGTGTTATTGTTTTTCAATATCATGTTTTTTCGATATTATAGTCAAACCCAAATAAAATAACCTAATTTTTTATCCCTTTTTCCCTACAAATCTTATCTGAAGGGATCATCGGGGATATGATCAGCCGATGCCCAGTGGATTACCTCCGGCTGCTTTCTCAATTGTAGAGAATCAGAGATACGATATTCAGCAGTGAAGTGATGGAAAAGCAGTGGGAGGTAATTCCCTAATAGAAAACTAAGGCTGCATTTGGCATTCCATATTTTAAGGATTATTTATATTTTTTATAATTAAAAACTCAGTATTTATATGAGTATTTTAACAGAAAAAAAAAAGAGATAAGTCCTTAAAATACAGATTAATTATATTATTTTCATCTCCAATATAATGGATTTTGTATTGTTAATAGGAATGGGGAATTAATTCCACCAGTAACAACTGTTTGTCAAGGACAAATCACTTCTGGCCGGTTCAAGTTGATGAATGTCTTTCCTCCGTCGGGCAACAAGCAAAGGTAATATCATCAGCCAAGATTCTAGATTATATATATTTCTGGTGGCACCATTCGACAGAAAAGAGAAGTACGCATTTAAAGGCGTGGAGTACAATAGATACAAGCCAAAGGAGTTAGGCTGGCTTAGATTAAGACAGATGAGACTCTTTAATAATAAAGGCACTCAATGTGAATAATGCATGATACTATGAGAACATCTTTCCGGACAGCTCTAAATTAATATTGCTTTTAATTATTAGAATGCTTCTTGGAAATGGAGGGAATCAGGGAATTAATTATTAACCCTGTTGAAGAAAGGAATCAATGATAGGTGGGAGATGATGGAGCTTCATGAAGGTTTATCAAAGAGTAGACAACTGACATTCTGATGAAACTAAGATTTACTGGATCTTGTTGATGCATTATTGACTGCTGAACTAAGCGGAATCCAATCGGTGGGGAAGATGTATGGAGGCCTGATAGATCAAACAATTTTGCGGTCGTTAATCTTCGTATGATATACAAATAGAAAATTATAAGAGCATTAGAGGAATTAGAGCCAGGAGCCCATAACAACTGTAGGGAGTTTTTGGACCTAGAATTTGTTCTATCGAACTGCAGTTTGGACCTAGATTTGTGCTATTACGCAAAATGGAATCTCTAACATGTATATGAGCAGCCGAGCGAAACCTGGTGGGAAAGGGGTGAAATAAAAGACAAAACTGCAAGCGTAGTATATGGTCAAGGTGTGGGTTGCACTGTCCTTAAACAGATTTTAACCCCACTAGTAATAGTAGCAGTGCAAAGTGGATTCTGGCGTTTTGCTCCCATGATGCAATAATTGTTCATTTTTCTATTAACTAGAAGATTTTGCAACCCACTGTTAAATTGCTAATAATAGTATCTATGCAAAATGGAAGTACTTGGGCCCTTTGTTCCCAAGATTGAATGATCATTTGTCTTTTTATTTTTGTTTCCCACTCTAGTAGAAAGACCTTTTTTTCTGGGTAAATTGTTCAAACATCCCCTGAAGGTTGTTAATTGCAATCAACTCGCCTGAACCTTTTGACATAGTTGTAAGTAGATCGGCCCCCTTAGAATTCTCTAATAAGGACAAAAATGTCCAAAATAACCATGCAGTTATCATTGAGGTTTTTAATAGAAAAACACTACAAATTTTATGAACAACAATAAAAAAAAAAAGAGTTTCAAGTTATAGCTTTTACCTTTGAGTGATTGATATGAAGGGCAAATTTGGAAAATAAATCAATTTTGAAAAAGAGATTGGAAGGGTTTAGAGTAGCGATTGATATGAAGAGAAAATTTGGAAAATAAACATTTTGATCAAACGTAATTGTATGGGTATTTTGGACATTTTCATGCCTCTTGTTAAAGGATTATTAATAGAGGGGCTACTTGCAACTGTGTTAGGAAGTTTCAGCAATGGTCAAAAACTTCAACAATTGTCAAAAAAGAGTGCATACAATGATACAAATAACCAAACATCCAAGACAAGAAAAAGAAACAAATCATGCCCAAAAATAAAAGGAAACCAAAGAGGCGTGATCCATAAATTATGCCAAAACAAAAACACCTAACAAATAAAACATTGCCATTAAAAAAAAGCATTAGAAAATAAGAAACCAATAAACAAAACAAAAGAAATAAAATATATGAAAGAGGCCACGTGTATAAAAGGCAGCGCACCTTGCTGCAACTCAACTCAGTTCAGCTTGGTTTAATGCTAGGGCTGCAAATCGGGCCAGGTTAGGTCGGATTGAGGCCAACCCTAAGTTTTAAACCCCCAACCTGACGTTCAACCCGATCTACCCAACTCTAATTCAACCCAATCCAACCCGAAGTCAACTTCGGGTTGGGCCCAACCCAACCTTCTTCCCATCACTTAAAATCTCATAAAACTATTTAATCTCAAATCTTAATTCAATTTTCACTATATATATTAATCTATGTTTTATTAGTATTTGTTTGTTGATGTTTTTATTGGTTCTTTTAGTACAAAATTTGAAAAAATGAGTGCTTGAAATGATTATATTTTATTATGAGTTATGACTTATAATAGATCTTTTATGAGCGGCAAACATTAGAGAGAAGATGAATAAAATATTCAAAAAACACAAAATATGTTATTAAGGTTTTAGTCTTTTCATTTGGGATTAAGTGAAGTGATTATCTTAAAAGAAAAACATGATAGTATGTAGTGAAGGCTATACAACTACGATACATCTAAACAAACCAATATATGACATAAACTATAGAGTCAGGTTTGAGTTGGGTCAGATTGCCCAAGAGGTCAATCCTAACCCAATCTGAAATAAAGTTGGGTTCATGAATTTCAGCCCGGCACTTCAAAAGATAAGGGAATGCTTGAGGCACAAAATCTAGTAAATGAAGATGAGAAGAAAAAAAAAATCGCATGAATTCGATGAAATCACCCGATCCAAATGAAATTAAAATAAATTTTAATACTTCAAGAAAATAAGATGAAAACTTGATTTTTGATGCGTGGTTAAGTAATCACACGAGAGAAATTCTAAAATGGTTAAAATGGGTCCATTAATATCACAGCACAGCATAATGATGGCTGAAATGAGGGTGAGCCTAGCTTGATGCCCATAAGCTAGCAAAGACTGTTGGAGGCAGGCGCATCATCATCGAAGGCGATCCGAAGGTCACAATCAAGCTTCATGGAGCTGCATGTCAATGCTTGAGTGCATGAAGATTCAACAGAAGGAGAATATAGTCCTTTCATACTCTCACATGCATAGAGAAGAAACCAGCCGGTGGACTCGCTCGCTAATGAAGGACACAATGCTGACTCATCAACATCCATTTTACTATGGCCCGGCCATGGAATACCTAGTGTTGGTGGATAGTTCTGGATGTGTTTTCCTAGATTTGCTTGATACTCTTCCTTTGTTTTTTTTTTAACTACAAGGGATAAATGCTTTTGTTTTCTTTTTAACTACAAGGGATAAATGCTTTTGTTTTTTTTTTTCAACTACAAGGGATAAATGTTTTTTAGTGTACTTGGTAAGAGTAAGACATTAGATTTTGAAGGGTAATGAAAATTTCAAAGAGACAAAATATGCATGGAGTAAAAACGTATAAAGCATTAAACAAAAATCAAGGTATGTTTTCAAATTAAAAGAAAAAAATAGAAAAGCAAAAATCAGGATACGTTAAAAGGAAATGCAGATAATTGAACATATATTAAAGCTTGAATTTTTAGGGCAAATTAGGGCGGTTCATAAGAAGGTCCAACCCGACCAAATCGACCAACCCGGACGACCCAACCCGAGTCGGCCGGGTTTTCATCAGCACCAGTTGGTTTCGGATTGTACAAATTCATAAACCGATGGTTTGGGTCGGTTTCGGTTTTCTTGTGTGAAAACTGAAATCGACCCGAACCGAACCGATTTAGTTCCTACTTAACTAAAAACTGAAATATCTGAAAATATATATTCCAATATCTATATCTAAAAAATATATATTATGAAATATGTCAGATATATATTTCCAGAAAATATATATTCCGATATATTTGTATGTATATATATATATATTTCTAAAATATATATTTAGAAAATACATATTCCAGTTTTAAATATATATATTTCTAAAATATATATATCTAAAATATATTTCCAATATATTTTCAAAATACATATTTCAGTTTTAAATATATTTCCAGAAAACTAGGTGGCCATGGGGGGCATGGATGAACTTAGAGCCAAAACCGACCCAAACCGACCCAACCCGACTCAAACCAACCAGGTCGGTTTTGCTTAACACTGGGTCGGTTTCGGTTTCCATCTCAGGTAACCCGACCAGGTCGGGTCGGTTGGAAAAACCTCAGTAAACCGACCCAACCCGACCCATGAACAGCCCTAGGGCAAATTACAAATTAGCACCCTGTACTTCGTTAAACTAACATTTTGGTGAGAGGTAAAATTATGAAAATAGTTCTCTTTTTTTATTGTTCATCTTCTTCTACCTTCAAACTTTGGGTGCAAACCAATAGCAACAAAGTAAGTAGTCTCACTTTTAAACCTTACCTTGTTGGTGCAATTTGCTATATTTCTAGAAGTTCAAGTGAGATTAGCCCCAAAGTTTAGAGTACTTACTTGTAATTTACCTAATTTGAGGTTGGATCTGTTCATACTAAAAAAAAAATGTTTGGGTAAATTGCAGAGTTGTACCATTTACTTTGGGGTTAGTCTCACTTTAGTACCCGAATATCAAAACGTGCCATTATAATACATGAGCTCTCAATTTGGTCCAAAATTATTAACTGACATTAAGTGTGGCATGTGAAAGGACACAAAAGCCCTTTTGGGTGTCATCTAATATATTCTTTATAAACCAACCTGATGAAGCACAAAATTTGCCCACCAATAGATAAAGCACATAATCTATTCACTCCCTCGTGTCTAGTGAGATGTCTCGCACTGGGTTCAATCTGCAGTAAGTCGAGCTGTTGTGCTGAGCTGAGGGTCCAAGCTAAGAGTTGCTGAAATGAAAGAGAGGTTAGAGTGCCTGGGTAAATCTTACCCAGGAGGACACTCTGATGTTTAAATTAGTGAGCAGTTCTAGAGAAATTGAGAGAGAGTGAGAGGTTATGTGTGCATACCTTTCAGAGTGTCCCTAGGTTCTGTTTATAGTTATTAGGTGTCTAGGTGTCATTGATCAACCTCTTTGAGTTTTTTGTAGAGCTGTTCCCACAGTTTAAGGGAGTGCTGAGCCGTTAGTTGCTAAATTTGTGCGGCTATTACAGGTCGCCTGCGGGTCTCGTGGCGCATGGTTCAGCGAGCTATCCTTGTAGTTTCAGTAACGATACTAAATCAGATATGGCATGCGAGACGCTTTCGGGCGAGTTGTCGTTGTCGGTGGGCCGAGCTCGCTTCAGCTCGGCCACACACCTATTATAAACTGCCACGTGTTGAGCTGACGAGTTGTCTTGCTGAGTTAGACGTTGTGTTGTTGATAGCGTCCACGTGTCCTCCATCAAGTGGGTTGACCAAAATTCCCCTCATCAATTGCCCCCACTCTCGAGTCACTACCTAGTAGGCGAAGAGAGTAGAAGTTCCTGAGGCATTTTTGGTCCATCCTGCTTTTGCTCTCAGGTTCAGTTCACCTTTTCAGTCGGTTTGATTCATCTTGCAGTTGTCAGTTCTACTCGATCGGTTCAGCTCATCCGGTTTGGTGCGATTGATGAGGTCTGCTGCCACGGGACGACCGACTTTTTAAATTTTGAAAATGTACTCCATTTTTTCAAATTTTCGTGATTGGTGCGCTGACAGGTTGGCACACATCTGCTTCCAACTGTCAACAACCTATCAGGCGCAAGCGCCGCTCGATCGTGGGAGACGTGCTCTTGTCACATTGCTTCCAAATCTGGGTCATTGACTCTTTTCCCACAAGCTTTAAATATGGGGGCCCTTGAGGTCCCCACCTTGTCACTATTCTTTGGATTTTTCTGAAGATAGGTGTGTAGTGAAAGTTGGGAGTTTCCTGTTGAAGCGAGCTCTATTTTCCATGGGTGAGCTGTTTTTTCTTCCTTTGCCAAGTTCAGTGGCTGTCATTCTGAGTCCCTCCTAGCGTTTTCCTGGTGAGTACTTCATTCTTGACATGTCTCACAGTTCCTTAGAATAGAGTTCATTGTAGTGGGTCAGGGGAGGAGTCTAGCTCCTCATATGAAGAGTCTTTCGAGGTTTTCTATGATGGGGCGCTGGTAGGCAAAAGGGATGAGATAGTAGAACTGTGTCATAGGTATGGGATCCCAAAAGAGTACCAGTGGATCATGCCTGGTCCTGGTAGCTATCCTTGGGAACATGGCCCAGAAGGCCTATGTGTCTACAATGAGTCCTTAGCGGCTGGTCTTCGTTTTCCCCTTCATCCTTTCATTGTTGCAGCCCTGATGCACTACCGGGTGTCTTTGGACCAGCTCACCCCTAACGGGGTTAGGACACTGATTGGATTGATCATTTTGTTCCATCATTGCAGCTTTCCTCTAAGCATTGAAGCCTTCTCGTCTTTGGTGCACATGAAGCGGGTTTCGGGTCCCTTTTGTTTCTATCTTCCCTTTTGTAGCGGGAAGAAGATTTTTAACTTCCCGAACAAGGTTAGAAATTGGAGACAACGATTCTTTTTCCTTGAGAAGGCAGGTGGTTGGGGCTGTAGTACTGCCTGGTTTAGTAGTCCTCAAAAGGTTCTTGAGTACAAAGGTGACAAGCTGTGGGCCACTGTTCAGTAGCTCATCTGAGAACGTGTTAGAATTAAGGATTTTTTGGACGAGCCAATGCTCGTGCAGGTGGGCTTGAGTCGGATAGGTGGGTCGGGTGTCTGGCCACTTATTGCACATCCAGTTTAGGTCACTTGTCTATTTATTTCTTTCATTTGATTTGAACTAATACTTTTTGCTTTTTTCAGGTATGAAGAGCTTGGCTTCCATGATGTCTTCTAATGTTGAGCGGAGGTCTACCCGCAAGAAGCGCCGAGCTGAGCTCAGGCTGTCGAGGGGTGGAGCTTCTTCTTCCGGGACTCCTCCCATTGTCGACCTAGAAGGGGAGGGGGATCCAATGCTTATAGAGCAGGATTCTTCTGGCCTTCAGCCTGCACGATAGGTAGGCCCTTATCTCTTTGACTTCCCTCCTTTTGTTTCTGTATTCCTGATGTGAAGGTGATCGATCGGTAAAGTGATGCCCGAGTGGTGCTTCAAATCGGTAGGGGCATTCTTCTTCCGGTGGACATGCAACAGATTGCTGAGTGGATCTTGCGGAGACTGGGGCTCGATTGACCCAATGCATTATACAATTGCCTTCTCTCTCTCCCTCCCTCCTCTCTTACTTTTTTTTATGCCTTCTATTCTTTCTTTTTGTAGGTGAACTCTTATGGTCAGGCCTTGTTGGGTCGTGCTTACTCTAGCCAAAAGGAGCAAGCTAGCCTATAGACCAACGTTAGATTGCTTAATGCCAAGGTGTAGAAGCTCAGGCTAGACTCGAAGGGGGAGCGTGTGGAGCATCAATGTTTGCAGCACAAGCTGTTAGAGGTGAGGTCAAAGTGTTCCCAGAAGGAGTGCATAGGGGCTGAGCAGGCTAGGGAGGAGGCAGTTGCTTCTTACTTGAAGTCCCCCGCGTACGAGAACCAACAAGCATTGGACAGTATCCCTTTGATGAAAAGGGATTTCAAGCTATGTCGCCGCTATCTTAAGTCTCTTTTCCCGACCTTGACATCAGCTCTGTTACTTCTCAGAAGGCACCACTCGAGCTCATCACGCAGGTGGACAAGGAGCCACTGACCCCGTCCGAGGAAGAGGAAGATGACGAAGAGGGGTTTGAAGGGGAAGATGGCAAGGAGGCTCAGGATGATGCTAGTGGTGAAGAGTAGCCTGCTTCTTAGCTCGACTGAGGAATCTGTGATGGTCTTTGGTGGTTCTTCTCAGTTGTTCTGGGGGCTTTATGCTCTTGTTAAGATCTTGGGGCCTATATGCCCTATATATTGTCCGAACTCTTGAAACCATTTTTTTAGACGGCCACTTGGCCTGCCTCTTGTAGGGGGGAGAGTTCTGGTTCCCCTTTTTTCTCTCTTCATTAAAGGAGTGATGAGACTGAAAAGAACCCTATTTTTGTCCCCTAATTTTCATCTTTTTACATTATTTTAGCACTTAAATAAACTCATTACTCTTGTATTTCGATTCAGGGGAATAAAGAAGGCAATTGGAAGAAAACAGGGCAAATCGGGTGATTTTGCACAGTTTAATATGAACGCTATCGTACCYAGTTGAGTGGTGATAAGTGTTGATCGAATGCTGGGTTTGGTCAACTGAATTAGGAAAATACAAGGTTTATTATGGCTATCCTAATAAATCTAAGGTTAAATGCTTGAATTACAAGAATGTTGAAATGTACCTAGGATCGATGGCCAATCGATTCAACCCGAACCCTTGAACCAGAATTCGGTAAGACTGATTTTCTCTTGTTTAAGTTGCTATTTATTTTCTTTTCTTTTAATTTCAGTATTTAAATTCTCTCACTCAATTACATTATCCATTCGGCTAAGAGATTATTGATTTTCTCCCTGTGGGATTCGACCTAGAACCACTTTTACTGCAATTATTTTATTGTGGGACTAGTATTAATTTTGAGGGCCTCGACAACCCATCAAAATTTTGGTGCCGTTGCCGAGGAGCAACGTTAATTTCTTAGCTATTACCTTCTTTTTGTTAACTTTCTTGTTTTATGACTCGTGCTTCTCAACGAGGTGAACTCGAGTACAACCCTGAAATTGAGAGGACCACCCGTCATTTAAGGAAGGAGGCTAAGCAAAGGAAGGATCGTTCACCAAAAAGGGTGAACTTAGATTGCGAATTGCTCACTTGTGATTTTCCCATCTTCGAAGAAGGAGAAAGAATGGCTAATAGAGAGAGGACATTAAGGGAGTTGGCTGCACCAATTATGAACCAACAACCCTTATGCATCATGTATCCCACTCTTGAGGTAGCTTTTGAATTGAAATCTGGTTTGATACAACTATTGCCTATATTTCATGGTTTTCCAAGAGAGGACCCTCATAAGCATCTAAAGGAATTCCATGTCGTCTGTGCAAGCATGAAGCCCCAAGGTATGACCGAGGACCAGG
>NW_010729088.1:4330620-4357928 GCF_000365185.1 Nelumbo nucifera | reverse complement strand
CGAACCCTTGAACCAGAATTCGGTAAGACTGATTTTCTCTTGTTTAAGTTGCTATTTATTTTCTTTTCTTTTAATTTCAGTTTTAAATTCTCTCACTCAATTACATTACCCATTCGGCTAAGAGATTATTGATTTGCTCCCTGTGGGATTCGACCTAGAACCACTTTTACTACAATTATTTTATTGTGGGACTAGTATCAATTTTGAGGGCCTCGACAACCCATCAAGGAGTTTTGTTTCTTCCAACATTCCATGCTTGTTTATTCAGCATGACTTAATTGTGTTGTGTTGTTGCGGGCTTACCTATTGCCTAGCACCGATTGACCCAATAGTCCTGTAGGCCCATAGCACCGATTGCTGTTTTGGCAATGGTCCTGTAAGCCCATAGCACGTTGGGTAGCTCGTCCACCCACAATCCTTTGGCTCGAGATAGTCGAGCTTTGAGTCCTCGTAATATTGCTTTGTTGGTGACTTGGCTTGGAAATGTGCTACTGATGTGAATTTCTGCCATATTCCCATTTGACCGCACCAATCTAGAAATTTGATATCTTTAAACTATGTTCTATTATCGGAGACTAGTACTCTTGGTAAGCCAAATTTGCACACTATGCTTCACTAGAAAAAATTTTGGACTCTGCGAGTTGTTATTGTTACTAAAGGTTCCACTTCCACCCATTTGGTGAAGTAATCCATAGCTACTACTAGAAACTTCTTCTGTCCTTTAGCTGGTGGAATGAGTCCCAATAAGTCTATGCCCTACTGTGCAAATTGCCACGGGCTGGTCAGGTATCTTAGGTCGGCAGCAGGCTGATGTAGGATGTTCGCGTGTCGTTGACATTTATCGCACCGTGGGCCAGTAGTATCCTTGTCGTAAGGCTCTCTTTGCGAGGGCCCTGCTCCCCAGGTGTCCTCCGCAAAGGCCCTCATGGATCTCGTGAAGAACTTAGCTTGCTTTAGCTCGCCTCAGGCATCGTAAGTAGGGCATCATGAAGGATCTCCTGTAGAGCAACTCGCCAACTATCACGTAGCGATCTGCTTGTCACTCAATTCGTCGAGCTGCATTTCTTTCTATTGGTAGCGTTCCGTGTTTTAGGTAGTTGTAGATTGGGCTGATCCAACTTGGCTCTGCGCCTGCGATGCTGGTGATTTCCTCATCTATCCTTTCTATCAAAGGGAGAAGTAATTCTTCTATGTAGATAGTTTGTTTTGTCGAATCAATCGTACTCGCAAGTTTAGAAAGGGCGTCAGCCTCTGTGTTTTTTGATCTCAGAATTTGTTGGAGATACCAAGAGTCGAAACAAGGGAGTAGCTCTCTTACTTTGGCGAGGTATGCTGCCATGGAAAGTTCCCGTGCTTCATAATCTTCATTTACCTGGTTTATGACAAGCTACAAATTGCTACATGTGATTATGTGTCTAGCTCCCACTTCTTTTTCCAGCGCTAAGCCTGCTAGTAGGGCCTCATATTCAACCTCGTTATTCGATGCTTAGAATTAAAACCAGAGCACGTATTCTAGCTTTGTCTCACAAGGTCCATATAGCATTAACCCAACTCCACTTCCATCCTGGTTAGACGAGCCATCCACATGAAGTATCCAGGGCTCCTCGTCCCAGCCTACTATCTCGCGAACTGGAGGAGGTGCTGCACTAGATGAAACTTCTACTTCCTGCTCTATCGGTTCAGGTGATGATGACCTAAAGGTACACTCGACAATGAAATCTGCCAGGACCTGTGCTTTTATGGTTGCATGTGGTTCAAACCGGATATCATATTCGCTGAGCTCGATTGACCATTTAGTGAGACTTCCTGAGACCTCAGGCTTCAGGAGGACTTGCTTCAGGGGTTGGTCAGTTTGCACCACTATGGTGTGGGCTTGGAAATTGGGCCTTAACTTTCGCATGACTAATACCAATGCAAATGCGAGCTTCTCTATGTTGGGGTACCTTGTCTCAACAGCTTGGGGAACCCTGCTAACATAATACACAGGTCATTGTACTTTGTCTACCTCCCTCACAAGGACTGAGCTTATCACCTCATCACTTGTAGAGAGGTAGAGCTTGAACTCGTCTCCTTTCTCTGGCCTAGTCAACAGGGGGCAAGCTAAGGTATCGCTTCAGTTCATTGAAGGTGAGTTGACATTCTTCAGTCCACTCAAAGGCTTGGTTTGTTTTTATGGCCTTAAAAAAGGGAAGGCACTTCCCAACCGATTTAGACATAAATCGGTTCAAGGCTGCTATTCGTCCTATTAGTCTCTGGGTTTCTTTAACTGACCTAGGTGGTTTCATATCTAGGATAGCTTGAATCTTTTCTGGGTTGGCCTCTATACCATGTTGGTTGACGATGTAACCTAGGAACTTGCCAGAGGTTAGACCAAAAGCGCACTTGTTCGGATTCAGTTTTAAGTTATGTTTGCGCAGAACATCAAACACAAGTTTTAAATCAAAAACTAGATCTTTTGAAAAAAGTGTTTTATAACCATGTCATCGACATAACATTCTACTATTGCCAATCAACTCAAAAAGAACAAAGTTTACTAAACTCTGATAGGTCGCCCCAGCATGTTTTAAACTGAATGGCATGACCTTGTAGCAGTACAAGCCTGTTTTAGTGATGAAAGCAGTCTTCTCGAGGTCTTCGGGGTCCATTAGAATTTGATTGTAGCATGAATAGGTGTCCATGAAACTGAGCAGTTTAAAGTCTGAGGTCGCATCTACCAGGCGATCCATACTGTGTAGGGGGGAAGCTATCTTTGGGCAGGCTCGGTTCAAGTCTGTAAAATCTATGCACATTCACCATTTACCACTTGCTTTCTTTACTAAGACTGGGTTGGCTACCCAGCTTGGGTATTGGACTTCCTCGATGAAGTCCGCTGCTAACAGCTTCCCCACCTCCTCGTTTACTATGTTCCACCTTTCTGGGGCAAGGTTTCTCTTCCTCTACCAGACTGGTCTGATTGTAGGGTCCATATTATGCTTATGAGTTATCAAACTAGGGCTTATACCTGGCATTTCAGCAGTTGACCAGGCAAAAACGTCTAAATTATTTAATAGAAAGCTTACCAATTCAAATCGCAATGGTTCCTTCAGGTGGACTCCTATCTGGAGTACTTTTTCCGGTTCGACTTTGGAGACCTGTACCATTGTCGTTTCTTCGATTGGGAAAGCTCTTTCTTTCGTCTTCTCCGGTGGTGGCTCCAAGTCTATATCAACTCACTTTGCCTTTGGCTTTTAATGAAGCCATATAATATTTTCTAGATTTCAGTTGGTCACCTCGTAACACTCTTACCCCCGTATCTATCAGAAATTTCAGTGTGAGGTGGTACGTTGAGACCACAGCTCGTAGCGCATGCAATATTGATTGTCCCAGGATTGTGTTGTATGGTGACACAACAGCCACTACCAAAAAATCATGTTCAAAACGTATCGTGTGGGGTGGCAAGCCCGCCTCAATAGGCAGCTTGATCCTATCGATCGGGCAAACTACATCGCCACTAAATCCTACTAAGGGTACGTCAGCGGGCTATAGGTCGCCTTCGCTAAGTTCCATCCTGTTAAAAGCTTCTACAAACAAAACAACTACCGAGTTGACTGAGTCCACCAGGATCCTCTTCACCTTAAAATCATTGATGAGTAGTTTCACCACTAGAGCATCATCATGGGGTACTAGACCCCGTGCATATCATCTTCTATAAAATAAATGACTTCCTCCCTTTGTGAGCGCTTACATGGCTGGCTGTCTTCTTGCTCAAATTCTCGCATTGTGTTCTTCATGGCTGACATGGTACAACCTGTTATTATTGAGCCCCCAGTAATTACATTTATGGTTCCTCAGACCTGCCTTTCTTGTGTTTGCTTACTCTGCGTAGTTTGATCCTGCTACCTGGTGTCTTAAGGTGCCTCTTTGATGGTTCCTACTTCAAGGTGTTGTTCATCCTTAATGAAACGTTTTAGGTAACCTCGTTTGATGAGGTCTTCTATCTCATTCTTTAAATTCCAACAGTGCTCGGTGTCATGTCCGAAATCCCTGTGAAAATGGAAACATTTATTTGGGTTCTGGGTGTTAGGGTCTCCCCTCATCTTGGGAGGCCACTTTAGATAATCATTGGACTGAATTTGCGTTAGGATCTCCTTCCGCCTAATGTTCAGCGGGGTAAACACCCTCGTGTATGCCAGTGGCATTGCTGCTCGTTGTGCTGCCCTCCTAACCGGCGACCTGCTTTTTCGGCATGGCAAGCTACTACGTCTCCTCCGTGGGGACTTGCTCTTTCTGGGTGAACTACTCCTTCGCCTGGTTTTGTTGGTGCTTGCTTCTTCATCAGCTTGCTTCCTTTTGGTTGTCTCAGACTTTGTGCCACTGTTTCTTCTACTCTAATGAAATCATTGGCTACTTCAAGGAATTTCTCCATGGTAGTCGGGGGACGCAATTCAATTTCCCACTTCAACTCTCTGTGTTTTACTCCTTTCTTAGCCGCGATGAGCTGTATAGAGGGATCCAGGTCCGAAATCTACAGCCGTTCTATGTTGAATCATCAAATGTAGGCCCTGAGTGTCTCATTGGGCTTTTGTACGATGTTGAATAGAAATGTAGCTGATTTCGAATGCCGCTTGCTGGTGACAAGGTGATTAATAAAGAGAATGGCGACTTGGTCCCAGTTCTTTATAGACCTTAGGGCCAACCCTAAATACTATAGCCATGCTTCTTCCTCCTTCAAAGTGGTGAGAAATGCAATGCGCATACTGGTGTCATTCGCTCCATGGAGGAACATAAAGGCTTGAAAACTATTTGCATGTTCTACAGGGTCTGTTTTTCCTTGATAGGATTCAAGGATGGGGGCCTAGAAGTTTTTGGGTCGTGGTGCTTTAAGGATTTCGAGTGCTAGGGGAGTCTCGCGGGTCAAGTTATAATATTCTGAGAGAGAGACCAATTAACCAGTTGCAATGTTGCATTCTCGAGGTGGTATCATACTTTTGAACTAGCTGCATTGGACTCGGCCGGTGCATCTGCTTGACTCTCTGTTGGGACTTGTTCATTTCGAACCGCCGCCTCTTCTTTATCTAAGACCTGAATTTGGCTTCACACTTCCTGAGGGGGTGCGTTTTCACGATTGGAGTTATGACAAGTAGGTTGTTGGCTGTTGCGAGGTTGACTTCCTCGCGGTATTTTCTGGTTGTCCTACTGACCCAGTTGATCTGGTACCGCAAGATGTGGTTGTTGATACTGTTGTTGCTGGTGCTGTTTTTTCTCATAAAAGAATACAAATCTGTTTTCCCATGTTCACATTTGCTCTATCATGTTGTGTACGCATCGTACCAAATCATTAAACTGTTGTACATCCACAACTGCGGGAGGTGCCACTAGAGGTGGGGGTGGCATGTTCACATTGTTCTGAGCATCAGCCAGTGGTAAAGGAACGTCAATTTGGCCTATCGTGATTGTTGGAGATAAGGGACATTTTGAAAGAACACTCTTTGATTACCTCTCAGCACTATCTCTTCAGCCTGGACCAGCATTATTTCAACCTGTTCGGCCCAATCACATCTTTCTCTATCCAACTAACTTAAGTGTCAGAGTACCTACCTGGGGAACAACTCCTCAGACCTCTAACCTTTTCTCCCTGTTGCAGATCTCAATGTGCAGCTTCATTCTTCCACCTCGGCCTCGTTCAATTGGCAGGATTATCTGATTGTGTCCTTGATTCGGAGCACCTCAGATCGGGCAACATCAGATTGGCACCATTTGTGGGAATGTACAAAAAGTCATTTCCCAAACCCCTTTCCACGCACTAAAAGCATTCATACCTAAGAACACATCCAACCGCTCTAGAGCTTGTTCCCCATCTTGCCATATAGTAGAAAGGTCAACCGTGTCCTAGCCATGATGGAGACGTTGGGCCAACCAGCTCGCGCCCCCAAGTTACTATAGTCAATCCTCGCACCGAATACCCCAAAAGGTGCCACACAGGTCCACACAAGGCCCAAACCGACTATGAGCAACCGCAGCCGTCCAAAAGACCTAACTCCCCAGCTTAGCCTCGCGTGCATAACGCCTGTAGTAGATTCCATCATTGTGGCATAGAAAGGCGTTAAGAACACTGAGTTCGCATGGTACCTTAGGGTGAACCGACCGAAGATGATTGGGAAGTTCCTTGACTATGCTGAGAGGTTCATGAGCACAGAAGAGGCTCTCGGCTCCAAGGCAGAGATCCAATAAGGGGAGAAGAGGAAGAGAGAAGATGAAGGAGCCAATAACAACAAGCATCGGCGAAGGAAAAGTAAGTCACCCAGAAGAAGTAAGTCCCCGCATAAAAGGAGCAAGTCACCACCTCGGGGTTCTAGATCAGGTCGGCGATCTAGGACCCCTCTAGTTGAAAGGACTACCTACACTCCCCTCAATGCAAAACGAGGTGAGATATTAATGGCGATTAAGGATGTCGGCTACGTCAAGTGGCTACACATGATGCGAGGAGACTTGGGAACCAAGAACCCAAATGTCTACTATCACTTCCTTCGTGACATCGAGCATAGTATAGAAAGTTGTCGAAACCTCCGCAACAAAATCAAGAAGTTGATCCACCGTGGATACCTAAAGAAGTTCACCTAGCATGAGGGCAAGGAGTCAACAGATCAGCTAGCTGATCAAAGAATGGAAGCTTCGGAGTCAAGCAGAAGGATTGACCAGCCACCTCGGCAGCAGCCCCCACCACTAGAAGATATGCCGATCCATGGGGTGATCAACATGACCATTGGCCGGTCCATCGTTGCAGGGTGTACTACAGCAATAGGGAAGACATCGGTTCGATCAAAGTCTGATCACCATGGCTATAAACAGGGGCCTTGAGGTCACGCATCTATCTCCAGGTCGGTGCCATCTGCCCTTATTTCTGAGGTCGCTTTGTTCTTTCTTCGGTCTTAGGTGAGTTGTTTGGTCTCCGTCTCCTGTTCGTCTTTTCTTTCATTTTTTTTTTATCTCAGGATGTCTAGTATTTGCACCGATAGTCTTTTTGACACAAGTGGTGAGTTTGCCAGGGCCGAGGTGGGCACTTCATTTCGGGTTGAGGAGTTGGGTCTTGCCAGGGCAAGTGCTTCGGCAGATGGTTCTGATTCCACTTCGTCTGATGTGGATGCGTCGAGGCGAGACCGCGAGGTTTCCGGGAAGGAGGCCTCCACCTCGCACCGCTCCCGGGGGCCGGATCATTTCAGTCCTTCTGTCATGATGGCTGAAAGGCTCCAGGCTCTAGCTGCTCGCTACAAGTTCCCCGATGACCATGTGTATAGCATCCCCCTAGGAAGATACCCCTGGGACCATGACCACAATGAGGCCACGGTTTACGATGAGCAGCTCGTGGTTGGGCTGTGATTTCCACTTCACCCTTTCATCATTGAGGTCATCAAGTTCTTCAATATCACCATAGATCAATTCCATCCCAATTCTATCTGTTCCACTATAGGTATCATTTCCCTTTTCCACGACTACGGTAGACCCCTAGACCTCGACATCTTTAGCTCAATCTGCTCTATGACAAAGAATTATGCCTGTGTCCCCCAAGAAGAAAAACACAATTATTACATGTCTCCCTAACCTGGATATAAAGTCTTGCAAGGTTTCCTGAACAAGGTCCCGGCCTAGAAGAGGTGTTACTTTGTAGTTTCCATCGCTGGGGGTGGCCATTCCCGACACACTGGAGGACGACCATTAGCGACCCCATTATTCAGTTAGATAGGGAGACAAAGATATAAATCCATTCTTGGGTGCAGCTTGGTCTGAAAGTAAAAGACTTTTTGTCTGAAGACAAACTCATGAGAGTTGGGCTGAGTCCTCCTGGTAGGTCGCCACCTCGGTGCACACACTCGTCTTTCTCTTTAAATTAGTTTTTGACTGTCTCGGTTATTCTAATGTGATTTTCCACAGGGATCATGGAAGAAATTCCTACAGTCGAGCTTTTCGAGAGTATGAAAAGGGGGAAGAAAAGAAAAGCTGCCCGAAGAGCTCGTTCACAGGATATCGCTACCCAGCCCGCCGCCGATACTGTAGCTACCAAGAACCCTCCAATCATCAACCTGGTCAAAGAAGACTGAGGTAAGGGTTTCCCGCCTCACCTACCCGAGGAGACTCTAGCATCCGAGCTCCAAGCCACCCGCGGAGTCAGTTCTTCGGGAGAAGGCTCCGAAGTGGCTCTAAGCATCATGAACCCCAAGTCAAGTCTCCACAAGAGTAAGAAAGCGGTCTTCCCCGAGGAGGTCATTCATCTTTCTGAGCTACTTGTTTCTCAGCTCGGGCAAAAGGCAACCAATCATTGTATGGTGTTAGTATCTGAGCTCGTTTTCTTTGCTCGCTCTCCTTGCTTGTTCTCTTTCGATACTTAAATTTTTTTTTTCTGCTTCTCTTTGGTAGGTGAATTCCTTAATTCATTCTCTTGTGCAATAGTTCAATCAGCATTTGAAGAGGGCCCTAGCAGCCAAGGAATCCTCCGCGAGTACCCAAGGCGAACTGAATAAGGCCCGTGGTCAAATCCATAAGTTGGAGAATGACGTGTGATAACTCTGTATTTTTATAACTTAAGGGCATCATTTCAGGGGTATTTTCGGCCTTAGAATAGTCAAAGTATACTTGTTTCCTAGTTAAATTCAATGTTGTGACTTCTGAGGGTCTCTGTGCAAATTCTGTGCAAAACTGGGAAGGTTTCATGGTTGAATTGCTATTTTTGGGAAGCTGGTGTGAAGTCCAACTAAGAGAGGGGGTGTTTTTGTGAAAAATTGAGAACAGGAGGGCGCCTCTTATCTGCTAAACCCAAAACGGCACCCCTTCTATTGTATTAGCATGCTCCCCTTTCCTTAGCAAACCTTAGGGTGTCTTTTAAGACATTCTTTTCATCCTTAGCAAACCCTAGCCGCCCCTAGATGTTTAATCTCCACCCTCCACCTCTTCTAATCTCCACCATTCATTCTAGGGCACTCTCTTTGTAGCTTTTAAACCTTAGGGCGCCACCTAACTTCTAATCCTCAGCATTCAGCCCCTAACTACTAGATCGCAGCCCTCCACCCCATCCTTTATCTCAGCCATCCACTCTAGGGCGCCACCCACTCCTTTTAATCTCCACCTTTCAACCCTAGGCACCTCAATCTCCTCCATTCATTTCTGGGTGCCCAAATCTTAGCCCTACATAACATTTGGCACCCTCTCCTTCTCCTCTCAACCCTAGGATCACCCTAGAACCATCATAACCCTTCATTAGAAACCCTAGGGTGCCCATAACTTTGCTAAAACCCAATTGTCGCCCCCTTCTTTCTCTTTAATCCTAGTTGTGTCCACCCTTCTCTATAAAAAGGACCCATGGGCTCCTAAGAAGGGGTTGGATTTTGCTCACAGGTAAGGCGAAAGGCTGATCTTGAGAAGTTCAAGGGTAAAGGAAGAGGAGAACGCCCAAGCAAGAGGAGGGGTTCCTGGTAGTAGTTCCCCTAAGCCACTACTGCCACCTTTGAATTCGGATCCCAACCAATTTACATTAGTCTTAGATTTAATTTTTGTTCTTTTATTTCTAGTTCCATTTTTCTTTTGTACAATTTACTTTCATTCCGTTTAAATTTCATTTTCTTTTCTGCAGATTGGAATTCGGTCAGGTAAGATAAAAGGCCTAGGTCGAGAAGTTCGAGGGTCAAAGGAGATATCCGAAGATTGATACCTCTAATCGGATTACAAACATTTTAATTAGTTTCTTTTATTTATTTATTTCTATACTTATTTATTTTTCTGCCCTTTTAATTTTCACCAATGTTCGAATTCTATTTTTCCAGTTTAATTAATTAATTTTTGTAATTCTGCAACTCCCACTTGTGTTCTCTTTCCTGGATCTAAGCATGTAACAGTTTTTCCCTTGCTTTCCTGTGGATATGACCCGTTCTCACCATTTTACTATGTTTGTAGTTGCTTGAGAATTGGAAAAATTTTATAAATATTAAACTAGTGTTCCGAAGTGCTTAACGACATGCTTCCGGACACACCAACGTGCGATCCCAGAAAGAGCTGATTGAACACCTAATGAAGGAGATTGGGGAGCTGGAGGCCCTTATGAAGGAGCGCAAAGCCATTTTTGACGACGTGATCAAGGATGCTGAGAAGAATGTCATCGAAGCTTACAAGAGTTCGAACGAGTTTCGAAAGTAGAGGGTGAAGATCAACACGTCGGCATACCGGAGGGGCTTCAAACTTTGTAGGTGGTTGACTCGATGCAAATTCCCTGACCTCGACCTCAAGGCCATCACCACGATCGGAGTCACTAATGAAATGCTCGTTGAGGCAGAGAAGGACCTGGACTCCGAGGAGGAGTGTGACGATGACTTTGGTGAGGAAGCGACTGAGGAGACGAAGGAAGATGTAACTGCCGAGGTCACCATGGAGATCGACCCATCTAGAGATGCCAAAGGTGGGGGTGAGGAGCCCCATAATGACTGACTTGCTGCCTCTTTTCTTGGACCCCCCGTACATAGGCTCGGATAAGTTGTTGTCTCTTTTCTTCTCTTCTCTCTTTTTTGAATGTACTTGAATTACCTTTTGAATGAAGAGAATATGTTTTGTTCCTACTTCACGTGCAAAAATTCTGAGTGTGCATAAAATTTTCCTAAGTGTGGATTACCCCAAAGTGCCAAGCTGGCGAGCTGGGCACTGTTAGGAATAACACAAAGTCCATGTGCGCCGAGGTGAGCAAACAGTGTAGGGTATGTGCCTGACCTGTCTGCACACAAATGAGGCTGGAAATGAGTGGCTTTTTATTTGGCCCATGCCGAAGAGGCGACTAGGTCTTGAATTGTCCATGCCAAAGAGGTGGCTAGGTCTTGTATTGCCCATGCTGAAGAGGCGGCTAGGTCTTGTATTGCCTATGCTGAAGAGGCGACTAGGTCTTTTATCAGCTCGGCACCATAGCCCTTAGGCTTTGGGAGCAACTCATAGTCCACTCTCCAATACGTGCCTTGACCATCTCGGTGGTCTTCTGGACTTGATAAATTTTAGCGGATGTCTAAATCACGAGCTCATAAGTAGTACCTCTTCAAGTTGTCAACATTCCAAGCCCGGGGTACTGGTACTTACTTCCCTTTCATCGTCTCGAGCTCGTATGTTCCTTCTCCGAACATTCGTCTCACCTTGTACAAACCCTCTCAGTTCGGCCTGATCTTACCTATGCTGGGCTCAAGTACCATCACCTTTTGGAGTACCAGGTCGCCAACTCGGAACTGGTGTCTCTTGAATCGGGCATTGTAGTACCAAGCTACCTGCTGTTGGTAGGCCACAGTTCGGATGCAAGCTAGGTTGTGTACTTCTTTAATCAGGTCTAGGTTAGTTCTTAGTTCGTTGTCATTTGCTTCCTCGTCGTATGCATCGAGATGTAGGGTTAGTACTTTGATCTCGGCTGGGATTACGACCTCCGTTCCATACGTCAGGTTGAAAGGTGTTTCTCCTGTTGTAGTCTTGATAGTCATTCTATAGGCCCAAAGGACACTGGGTAGCTCGTCCACCCACAATCTCTTTCAGTCTGCGAAGGATGGCCTTATTCGTCACTTCGACCTATCCATTTGCCTGCGAATGCACCACCGAAGTAAGTTCTGTTGTATCCCCATCTCGGTGCACCAGTTCTGGAACTTGATATCTTTGAACTGCTTTCCGATATCCGATATCAGTACCTTGGGTAGTCCAAAGTGACAAACTATGTTCTTTTAGAAAAAGTTCTACACATTCCGGGTTGTGATTGTTACCAGGGGCTCAACTTCCACCCACTTCGTGAAGTAGTCAACTGCAACGACTAAGAATATTCTTTGCCCGGTTGCTGGCGGGAACGAGCCGAGAATGTCTATCCCCCATTGCGTGAAAGGCCATGGACTAGTCAGGTACTTTAGGTTGGCAACAGGTTGATGGAGGATGTTGGTGTGTCTCTGGCAGTTAACGCATTTTTTGACAAGTTCGAGTGCGTCTACTTTCTTGGTGGGCTAATAATACCCTTACCTTAGTTCCTTTTAGGCGAGGGCCCTACCTCCCAAGTGTCCTCCGCAAAGGCCTTCATGGATGTCGTGAAGTACCTGGTTTGCTTCTGAATGTCGCAAGCAACGTAGGTAGGGGAGTGTGAAGGATCTCCTGTATAACTGCCTGTCGATAATAACATATCGAGCTAACTGATGCTTTACCCTCCGAGTTGCATTGCGGTCTGCTGGTAGGGTCCTGTGTAGTAGATAATCAATGAGCTGACCAATCCAGCTCGGTTATGCTTGCAACATGGGAGCAACCTCTTCTGCCCCCCAAGAATGTTGGGCCAAGGCAGGTCTTCTATGTACACTGTTCTCATTGTTTTGTCACTGGTGCTCACCAACCGTGATAAGGCATCGGCCTCGGTGTTCTCGGACCTCGGTATCTATCGGATGAACCAAGAGAGAAAGGTCGGCAAGAGTTCCCTTACTTTAGCTAGGTAAGCCACCATGGTGGGGTCCCAAGCCTCGTAGTCGTTGTTGACCTTTCACAACCAACTGGGAGTCATTGCACACTATGAGATGTTTCGTGCCAATTTCCTTCACCAAATTCAGCCCGATTATCAGTACTTCATACTTCGCCTCGTTGTTCAACGCCTTGAATCTGAACTAGAGAGTATACTCTAGATTCACCTCGCTTGGCCCATACAATATGAGTCCAGCACCGCTTTCTCGCTGATTAGACGAGTCGTCTACATAGAAGATCCAGGGCTCCTCATCCCAGGTCGGGCCTTCTTTGACCAGGACCGGTGCCACACTGGTCGACACCTCCAACGTGCTAACTGGCTCAATAACTTCAGGGGCCAACGTGCTAAACATACATTCTGCTACGGAATCTGCCAAGACTTGTGCTTTAATCGTTGGATGTGGCTTGAACCGGATGTCGTACTCGCTTAGCTCGATGGCCCACTTCGTCAATCTACCCGACACCTCGGTCTTTAGTAGGACATGCCTCAAGGGTTTGTTGGTGAGGACGACAATTGTGTGGGCTTGAAAGTATGGGCACAATTTTTGAGTTTCTATTGCCAGCGCAAAGGCCAGCTTCTTGATGTCGAGGTATCTGGTCTCTGCTACCTGCAAAACCTTACTTACATAGTAGACGGGCAGTTGGACCCGGTCTACCTCTCTAATTAGTACCGAGTTGGCAACCTCGTCGCTCGTAGAGAGGTATAACTTCAGCTCGTCTCCTTCCTCAAGTCAGGTTAAAACCAGTGCGGTACTCAAATACTTTTTCAACTTGTCAAACATGAGCTGACATTCTTCGATCCACTCAAAGCCTTCATTCCTTTTAATTGCTTTGAAAGGATAGGCACCGACCCGCCGATTTGCACATAAACAGGTTTAGGGCAGCTACCCAGCCAGTTAGCCTTTGAACTTCCTTTATTTTTTGGGGCGGCCTCATATCTAGTATTGCCTTTATCTTATCTAGGTTGGTTTCGATGCCACGTTGGTTCACTATATAGCCAAGGATTTTACCTGACGTGACACCGAAGACACATTTGTTCGGGTTAGGCTTCGTGTTAAATTTTCTTAAAATTTGGAAAACACAATTCAAATCATTGATTAAAGAATTTGAAAACTAGGTCTTCACGACCATGTCATCAACGTAACACTACTTTATTTCCGATCAAAGGTTTAAAAACTTTATTTACAAGTCGTTGGAAAGTTGCTCCAGCATTTTTTAGTCTGAAGGGCATTACTTTATAATAGTACAACCCTAGTTCAGTTACAAAAGCAGTTTTTTCCTGGTCGGCTACGTCCATCCTAATCTGGTTGTAACCATAGTAAAAGTCCATGAAGCTCAGCAACTCGTGGCCAAAAGTCGCATCTACCAGGCGGTCTATTCTAGGAGGGGGGAAACAGTCCTCCGGGCAGGCTTTGTTGGGGTCAGTGTAGTCGACGCACATGTGCCACTTTTCGTTAGCCTTTTTCACTACCACGGGGTTGGCCACCCAGCTCGGGTATTGGACATCCTTAATAAAGTTTGCTGCAAGGATTTTATCGACCTCCTCATCAACTACCCACCACCGCTCTAGGGGGAGGTTTCGTTTTCTTTGTTTAACTGGTCTGACTATAGGATTCACATTAAGTTTGTGAGTTATTATAATAGGGTCAATGCCAGACATCTCTACCACGGACCAAGCAAAAACATCTAAGTTACCAAGTAGCAAACGTACCAGTTGTGACCGAAGAGGTTCTCTTAATAAAGCGTCGATTTGGAGGGTCTTCGTCGGCTTAGCGTCGAAGACCGGTACTTGGACTATTTTCTCCATTGGGGCAGCTCGCTCCTCTGTGTGCTCGGGTGGTGGCTCTAGTTCGACGTCTTCCGCCAACTTTGGTTTGCCCTTTAGTCTGCCCACATAACACTTATGTGATTCAAGTTGATCGCCTCGTACTACCCCTACTTTGCAGCTCGTCGGAAACTTCATCGACAAATAGTAAGTGGACACTACTGCATGTAAGGCATGCAGGATGGGCTGACCTAAAATTGCGTTGTAGGGAGACAGAGTCAAGACCACCAAAAGCATGTGCTCAAAGCGCACTGAATTGGGCCATGCTCTTGCTGTAACTGGCACAGTAACTTGGTCGAGGGGCCTGACCACCTCGCCGCTAAACCCCACTAGGGGCGAATCTGCTAGCTTCATATCGCTTTGCTTTAGCTGCAACTTGTCGAAGGCTTCTTGGAATAGGATATCTGCCGAATTGGATCTCGCATGCATCGTCCTCGATAAAGTAAATGAGTTCTACCCGAGGTCATTTTGGTGGGTCCTCTTCTTCATGGGAAAAACAACACAGAGCATGCTCGACAAAAAGATCAAACTTCCATTAATTAAAAGGTCCATACAACAATTGTAAGCTCGGCATACCGAGCTATGTACAACAAAGAAAAAAAATCAATCCAGGTTGGTTGTGCCATTTGTAGGGTTCACCTCCTCGGAGGTGGCCATGCTGTCATTTGGGGCAAATTGCTCGATTGGCAGCGCCTCAACGTCAAAGGGATCGTACTACTCCACGATCACGACGATCTTAGGATGCTCATGCATGACCCTCCTCTAGCAACAAGAAAAGCCAATTTGCTAGGAGTTCGTAGTGTAATCACTGAGGGCAATCTGAAACTCCTCAAACTCCTTGTACCTAGCAACCACTTCCTCCTTAGCCACCTTCCTCGCCTTGTCGTGGTCCCCCTTGAGTTCGCATGCATAGCTCTTCAGATGTCATAGCTCTTCATCCTTCACCGCCGCCGCTTGTCTCAACTCGACCATCTCTGCCTATAGAACAGAGAACTCACCCTCTCGAACCTCAACCATTTGATAAAGGGCACACATCTTGTCAACCAATGTTGTCACCGTGTAGACGACCTAAGAAACACGAAATCAATGAGCATGGCCAAATAAACTGAAGAATAGAGGAGACATTATAGAAATCTGACCGCAACGGACTCCTAGATGGTCGCGCTCTCCAACACTCCGCTTGTGTAGTCGCTGGTCTCTTTGTGGATGCCAAGTAGTAGAATGCCCCTAGCCAACTACTTGGGCACGCCCTCGGTCTCCAGAGTGTCCTCCGACCGAAAACTCCAACTTGACCCATACACATCAGCCGCCGGCTCTACTAGACCCAGAGATGGGATCTTGAAACCTCTCTACAGCACGGACCTTGGTGGGGGACCATCGGAGCCAACGTTCTCCATCTCTCCCTCAACTGGCCTCGATTTTTTGCTCAATCGAGGGTTCACGACCTCAAGACGACACTACTATTGAGATGCCCCAGCCTAGGCCACCACCTCTATAGACCTATTCATGGGCTGGGCCAGGCCAGGCTCGAGCTGGGCTTTCACTTTGTATTAACAGATTTTTCTAAGGCCCGAGCCCAAGCCCAGATCGATCATCAGGCCTACAACTTGGGCCCAAGCCCGACCCTCATAAAAAGCCCGAAGCCCGAGCCTGGGCCCGAGCCCAAAATTTAGCCCATGTTGTTACTACTGCTAAAGCGGCTGAATAGAGAGAGAGAAATTATAAAGAAAAAATAAAAAATGTATATATTAAATTATAAATATATATGTTTCAATAAATATTATATTATTTATATATTTTATATAATATATAAAATATATATTATGTATTTTATAAAATATATAATGCTGAGTCGGGCCGGGTCGGGCTTTTTTGACAAATCCTGAGCCTGGCCCGTAACACAGTCGGGCTTACTGTGTTAGGCTCGAGGTCAGGCCCGCAGGCCTAATTACATGACCAAGCCCGACCGGGGTGTCGGCCGGGCTAGGCCGGGCCATCGGGCTACCCGGCCCATGAACAGGTCTAACCGCCTCCCTCTATGCGACAACTTACATGCGTTTGGTCCTCTCCTCCTCATCCATGATCGCCATATCTTCTAGAAAAAACAAGTCAATCAAAGCCGAAGAAATAAAGAAAGAAGAAACACTTACAAAAGCAAGAATAGACTAGCCAAGGGCTCCATCAGCCTAGCACAGACCAACATTGAGAACGACGTGTACTCCTGCATGTCGACCCTCTCTATCCTCCTGATGGACACTAACTCCTCCCTAGATAGCTCGACCTCGGTCGACACTTTCACCTTGGTCCTCGGGATTGACAGCTCAACAGGGAATGACCAGCCCCTCAGGTAGCGCACAAAGAAGAAACCCTTCCTTCTAGTGTTTCATCGAGGGGGCTCTGACGAGCACCTTATTGTGTTGTCGAGTCGAGTAGTAATAGCCCTACTAGTGCTTCTTCAGGTACAGAAAGTATGTGAACATCGACAGGGTAATGTCTGCATCATGAATCGAGCAATAACAGAGGAGGCTAACTAAGTATCTAAAGGAGTTGGGCATCAGCTGGATTAGCTGGACGCACTACCACCTCATCACCATTGCAATACCCTCACTCAAAGGAAACCTCAGCCCATTTATCAAGTTGTGCTCATAGATGCAAAACTCACTCGGCCGAGCCGAGGTAGCCCTCTCACCAATACTAGGACACCTCAGCTCGTACTCCTTGGGAATACAATAAAGGGCCCTAATTCGGGCTATGTACCCTCACTCAAAGACGAAAAGCGGTTACCGAACCGCACAGGGGCACTAGGCCCCTCTTTTGACACAACATCTACTTCGGCCTCGTCAGTTTCCCCAACCTCGGCCTCCCGAAAGGCCATGGCCTCCTCCACATTGGAACCTTCACCCTTAGGCACATCGACCTCAGCCCCATGGGCATCAGTCTCAAGGAACACAAGCACAATGGCCTTGGGATGAGACATTGGCTCAGATTCAATTCTTAACGTACAAGAGCTAGACAAAGAGGAGGAACAAGAAGACGAGTTAGATGAAGACATCTTATCAAAGAGATTACATCGCAGAGCACCTAAAGCACCAGCTGAGGACTATTTCACGCCGAGCTTTTAAGATCACTCACTCAAAATGATAAAGTAAAATGGCTCTCCACCTCCCTTTTTATAAGGGGGACCAATGGTCCATATCAGTCCAAATCAACAGTGCTAATTCGACACCACCCTTCACATGCGCACGACCTCGGGAAGACGAAATGATGCGTCTGCCGACCCAAATCAGAAATGGCATGAGCGTTGAACCGGCCAGTCTGCCTAGCAAACCGGCTTTACTTTGGGCCAATCAACTTGAAGAAACTAAAGTTCCTCAACCGAGGACCGCGAAACTCTTCCACACATAGTCGTGGTTGAGCACTACACTCCTTGATTTCGGAACTGGGGGAGTTGTTTTCGGGTGATGGTTGAGCTGGCCAAGAATGCCACATGGCAATCTCCGTAGTTGCCCCCTCTCTCAAGCCACATCAACATCACGTGTAATGGAAGAGCACGACTAAGAAGGAGTGTCCTGCACAGACAAGGAAGCGAACTCCGCTAGGGAAGAGAAAACATCTCGAAGACCTCGGCAGACGCTCTCATCTTGATAACCCTAGAAGCCCTATCCATCTGGGGCACGAACACTCAACTATAAATAAGTATTCTCCGCTTGAGGTAAGGACATTTTGGAAGAACACTCTTTTAATACCTCTTTACACTATCTCTTCGGCCCGATCAGCATTATTTTAACCTGTTTGGCCCGGTCACATCTTTCTCTACCCAATTGACTTAAGCGTCGAAGTATGTACCTAGGGAACAACTCCTCGAACCTCTGACATTTTCTCCTAGTTGCAGATCTAAGTGCATGGCTTCATCCTTCTACCTCAGCTTCATCTACTTGATAGAATTACCTAATTGTGTCCTCGATTCAGAGCACCTCGGATCGGACAGGATCACATGGGCTGTCTTGCAATGGAGGAAACTACAAAGGCCATCGGTAAGAAGGGTGGAAGGGAATAAATGGCTCATAGCTTTTTCTTCCGAGGAAGAAGCCAGTGGGGCCCTCTATTCCGGTGTGTCCTCACTCAACGACCTACAAGCTTGGTTATTGCGTTGGTCCCATATAGGCCGCTCGGAGAGGCAAGTGAACGGCTTTGGAAGATGGTGGATCAGAATCTTTCGGCATTCCGCTTATAGCCTAGTGCCCCGCGGTGTTCAAGGAAATCGAAAAGGCGGTAGGAGGCTTTATTGCAGCCGACACGAGCAATACGGCGTAGAGAAAACTCGATGCCCTTCGTCTACTGGTCTGGAGCAGGGCAGTGAAAGATTCCTAAATGCTTAAAGCCGGTGATGGGGGTGTTAGTTATTTATTGCAAATCGCAGTAGAGGATTCTGAATCTCAGTTCGAAGGAAGAAACTCAAGGTTTCCGCTTCAGTACCCGGGTTCTCGCCACCTTTGTACTCCGTCGTTACCCGTAGGCTCTGTTTGGCAATCTTGCGGGCGGTGGTGGGATGTCTTCAGTCGGTGGCCTCCCCGTCCATCTGGCTGCTATAAAACATCGAAGAAAAAAGCGGAAAAACGCTAGGCGGAAGGCATTGTAGGGGTCAGGAAGGGAAGTAGAGTTGCAGAGGAGCTCGGCAAAAGAAAGGGGTGGAAAGACTATTGTCCTCAGTCCCAGGAACCCGGGGGTGGGGTTGTTTTCGCTGGAGTGTTCCAAGCAAGTCACAGAAGGCAGGATTTTCTGATTTTTCTCATTCTTTCAAAAGTTAAATTGTTTTACAAATCGGGGTATCTTTAGTTTCAATTTCAAATTTCCCCTTGTGGGGCCCAACCCGACCTATTCGGGCAAAACCGATTTCGCAATATGCCCCGTCTAGTAGCCTTAATCTGGGCCTGGGTCCGCCAACTCCCGTGAGAATTCACATCCAGTTGAAAGGTGCAACGCCCTGGTTCCCTTGTTGACAATTTGGCAATGCTTTGATTCCCTTAAAGTTTTTCATACCCAAGTGCCGGCGTGCTAAGCCCGACTGGCAAGGGGGAGGGGGGGTTCTCCCCGTGAGAAGTTGAAGGAAGTTCTTCGTTCTAACAGTGCAAGCCAGTAGACAGGGCTTAGCTGTGGACAGTTGTTTTTGGGTGGTGGCTTTTTTTCCTGTTTTGGAAGGAGTTTTGGGGTCATTGTTAGTGTTAGGGGTTGCTTTAGGCTTTTGCTTTCTGTTGCTGGCAAGCAAGGGAGTGTTGCTGGCTGCCTTTTTATGTACTTCTTGGACACGTCTTTTTAATAAATTGATACTTTTCTCTTTCAAAACAATGCAATTCAATTATGATTGTATTGCCTTGAAGCTATGTTTCAAATATAAATATATGGAGTTATTAATCTTGAGGCATAAGTTAGTAGCTGTGATGAAGATGGAGGGGCTGCCGGAATGACATCACTGAGGATTGTTGGCGCATTTAATTTCAAAGCATGTACCGAAGTTCAGCCTGTCGTTGAAGAGGGTAGAGCTCAACGGGGCTGTGTTCACGCCATAGCCTTGGTTATACAAGCTCCCCCTGTAGAGAAAGACAAAAAAACAAACAAAGCGTCAAATAAGAATTGGTAGTCCAAATAACTGGAGCAAGTGAGATCTGTGTTGGTAATGAAATGGTTTAGTACTTTCTTAAATGCTTCCATTGTTCTCGATTTTCAATGCTTCCATTGTATGAGCGGGGGGTAGTGTGTTGTGGGTTCTCGTGGGCAGGAGATCCGGACTCGTTCAAAACTTCTTTAAAATCACTCGTAGAATAATTTTGAAATGAGCTAAACAGGATGGTGATCCGGACTCATTCAAAACTTCTTTAATCACTCGTAGAATAAGTTTGAAATGAGCTAAACAGGATGGAGATCCGGACTAAACCTGCAGTTTTTTAGAATTCAAATACGGCAATGGCATGCATGTTTTGAATTTTGGGTATTGAATTGAGATTAACCCCAAAATACAAATTACTAATTTTTAATTTATCTAAATTATTTCAACACGTTCCAACATGATCTATATTCACACATCACATACATGATGGTCCCCAACCTCGACCGTAAGATGTGTGTGACACATATCTCTGATATGAGTTGCTACAAATTTTGTTGTGAGCAGGTCCCACTCCACCCAATTTTTTGAGCTGAGGTTCGAATTAGTTATTTGTGCGTCGTTGGAATGCTCAGAAGTACGTAGAGGTGTAAAGTGGGCCGTGGCAGTTCGCCCTAAAGGCAGGCTGTGCCGTATTGGCCCGTGGGCCGCCATGGGTCGTGCTGTCCTCCCCAGTGGAAATTTTGGGGGTCAGCCCGGCATGGCTCACAGCCCAAGCCCAAGCGGGCTCGTGTCGTGTCATGTCGGTACACGGGCCTGGGCCGGGCCAGACTACAAGCCGTGTCATGGGCTTGGACCATGCCGGGCTGGGCCACCGGGCTGCACTGTTTTTTGTTTTATTTTGATTTCTTTTTTAAGTAAAATTATAAAATTAAAATATTTAACTTTTCTATGAACTTTAAGAATTATGAACTATTTAAAAAATTAAGAAATGAGAAATCTAAGTTATTTAATACATAAATGAAAAAAAAATACTTAACCAAATTGAAATAAGTATGATAGAATAACAAATTGGAAGAAAAATAGGAATTATATTTCATTTAAATTTGAATGGTACAAATTAGTGAATTACAAATACAATGATTGGATCATTGCATACTTGGATGAATGAAATATAAAAATAGAATAAATTAATAAAATATAAAAAATACAATATGGTTACAAATTGAAAATACAAAATTACATTGTTAAAAAATTAAAAAATATATATATCAAATAAAATAAATAAAATTTAAAAATTTTACAATAATTGGAAAAAATGAAAAATTCTACAAGTAGTCAAATTCATGAATCATCATTCATGACTTTCGTCATCTACTTCGGGAGAAATGCCCGATGTTGTATCATGCCCTCCCTTGTCTTGTAATCTATCTTATGCACCTAGCCAATCCTTAAAATAGATGCACATCTCTATGTTCTCATCATTCATGTAGCTTCTTTTGTCATCTAGCACCCTGGTACATGCACTAAAACAAGACTCCGATGGAACTGTAGACACTGGAGGGTTTAAGTAGATCATGTGCCATGATGGCGAGAACTGGATAATTTTTTTGAGTATTCACTCCTTCATGTTAAAATATCAAAATTATTTGATACTTCACCTAAATTAGAAAAAATTACATGCAAATAAAATTAAGTTCAGTAAATGAACTTGTTGTAGAACTAGCTGATTTCTGCCTTCTACTTATTAAATAAAAAAGTTTTTCTCTTCTACTACTGGGCTCAAAGTTAGAAGGAAAAGAAGAAGAAGATGAACTCAGATTCATCCAAATTGTACATTTTAAATAATAAATTATTAATTTCTTCTTTTTATTTCCTATATCAATATTCATATTTTCATAATATATTTCAAGTAAAATATCTAAACCATCTTTCCTAATCCTAGGGTCTAATATTGTAGCTAAACAATAAAGGGGGGAAATGTTCTCCTAATATTTTTTAAATTTATTTTCCATAACTTCAACAATACATTGAAATTGTGGATTATTTCTATATTTGACAAAACAATCACTAATTACCATTAATTGATACGGTAAATTACAACTACTTGGATAATAAATTCCAGATAATTCATTTATTGCATCATAAAAATGTTTTAAAAAATCTCTTTTATAAATGGTCATTTCACAGTCTTCCTCAAATATCATATCATTAGGCATTTTTAAATTATAAAAATCAGAAAGAATTTGTTTATGAGATATACAACTTTCTAACATAGCATGGGTAGAATTCCACCTATGCTTTACATCTAATATAAAATGTTTATATTTYAAACCATARTTYTGGCATAAATATTTAAATTCTTGTTTTCTTGCCCCTGAACTTTTTTATATATATAATACAATTTCTAATTTTTGAAATATGACTTGAAATAATATTCAAGGCATCTTGAATGCATAAATTTAAGATGTGACATGCACATCTAATATGAAATAATTTACCATTTAAGCATGGTTTCAATTGAGATTTTAAAATATTTATTGCAGAATCATTATTGCTAGCATTATCAAAACTAATATCCATAAGCATGCAAAGTATTTAAAATACTTGCAGCAATAGCTAGACCACTATGTGGCCATTCAAAACTAGTAAAACTTAAAATTCTTTTATTCAAAAGCCAATTTTCATCAATGAAATGGCCGGTAACACAAATATAACTAATATTAAATTTGGATGTCCAAACATCCGAAGTAATTGCAGCTTTAGAATTAAGATTTGCTAACAAAGAGATTACATTTCGTTTATATGAATAAAAAATTATTAAAGCATCAATTCTTACAGTATTCCTGATGGAGGATGATTTGACTCGACCTATGAAATGATGACACTTGGACCTGACTTAGCATGGGCAATAGCTCAGCATCATAACCTGACCACGGCTAAGTAACAAGCCCATAAAGTAGCTCGCTATATCATAGTTCGCTGTAGGTGTTCGCTACAACACGAGCTCTGGGTTCCCTGAGCTACCCAGAAGGGGATATTCCAAGATTGCTTTAGCTCGCGTACTAGGGAAATCAGCTCGCTCCAGCCCCTGAGTGGATAAGTCACCCCAGAGAACAACCTTAGTAAGGGTAACCCCGAAGTAAGCTCGCTACAAAGTAACTCGCGAGTGAGCGGCACGAACGTTTCAAAGGAAGCTTCTACCTGACAAACTGTACCGATCACTCTGCGCCACGTTTCTTAACTGACAACGCAGTCCCTGTCCTTTCGACAGTCTGCACCCACGTCTCTCAGCAGGCGGAAGCGTGCCTGCCCCTTTAAGACATGTCACTCATCCGAGCAAGAGGTACGTTGCAACGATCACCTGCGTAGCCCTGGCAGGTAACGACTGCGGCAGGGGCCCAGTGGCGGTTACACTCGATTTGATAGTAACTTCCCTATAAAAGCCCTTGAGGCAAAAGAGAAGCTCTCTCTCTGACTTTTGAATACTTCAGCACTCATATCCTAAACCTGAGACTTTACCTGCTCGCGAGCTAATCTCTCGAGCACATTGATAAAGCGCGACCTACACTCTTATCTTTTGCACTCTCTTTTTTCTCCTTCCCCAGCGTTCTGACTTAAGCTTCGGAGTATTCCCACCGGGTAAATCCCCGGGAATCCTTCTTTCCATCTTCTCAGGTATCGTCCGTTGCCAACAAGGAGCCAGTCAGCAGCCAGCTAGGAGTGTCCGGATCGTGCAACATCATTTGGCGCCGTCTGTGGGAACGCTTCTAAAATCCTTCCTCCAAGCTTTTATAGCACTTCTCTTCCAAAGACTTAACATCCTTCATGGCTTCTTCCAGCAATGCCGGACATGGCAACAGCCAGAACGCTAGTGGGGAGCAGCCCTAGCTTCCTACTATCTGCATTGGATAATTTACCGTCCCCCTCACCGTGGACGGAGTTCCCAGTCTGAATGTGCCTCTTACACTCACCCGCCATTGCTCCGCTCCCTTCTACTATAGGAGAAACCTTTACAAAACCCTCGGTTGTGCCCCTAGCGGCCAACCCGAACCAACTGGAGAACTTAGTGCAATGCATGCGGGCCACGCAGGCTCAAATGCAGCAGTTCCAACAGTTTCAACTCTACCAATAGCAAGTGTTGCACCAGGTCTCCCAGTACCAGTACCAGCAGCAGTTTCCCTCTCTGCCTCAGGCCCAGGTGTTGCTTCCACCTCGGCACCCGCCCCTAAAGCAGGCCAAACCAACCCGCCAGAATGAGCGGCCCCGTCGGGAAGAAGCCTCCCAAGTCCCAGATCCAGCCAAGAGCTGCGCCTCTTCCCGTGGCAAGAAAGAGAGGCTAGCTGCCATCTCGGCACCCGCCTCGCAGCCTATGGGCGAGTCAGGGGCCTCTCATCCAGCAAAGCTCGTGTCACTACAGCCTTCGCAGTTCGAGCTCCCGTTAGCAAACAACTCGTTCAAGGTCCTAGCAGCGAGCTACAGACAGGGCCCTTCAGTCCAGAGCCGTCACCAGCAGTCCAAGCCTATCGAGCTCAGCAACACTGAGGCATCAAGCACCAACGCCGAACCAGCAAAGCAGCAGCGAAGGCGCCGGCAAGCTCGCCGAATTGCTTCCAGAGCCTCTCCCGAGCTCAAAGGAAAGGAGGAGGTGTGCTTGGCTGAAGTGAAAACTACCCCCTCCTCTCGGTTCCTTCCCCGTTATCTCCAGAGCTTCTTGTTGTCCCCATGCCAAGAGATTTCAAGCTTCCTCCTCTAGACAAGTACGATGGGTCCTTCAATCCAAACGACCATGTGGACGCCTTCCAGTCCCATATGCATCTAGCCAAAGCCAGTGAGTCCTGCATGTGCGTGGCCTTCTCCACCACCTTCAAGGGAGTCGCCCGCACCTGGTACCGAAACCTCACGCCTGGCTCGGTAAGAAGTTGGGCGCAGTTCATGCAAATTTTCATTTCTCACTTCGTCACTAGCAAGAGGTGCCCGCGAACCCAAGAGAGCCTCCTCAGCATAGTGCAGAAAGAAGGGGAGTCCATCCGGAGCTACATCAAGCGGTTCAATGACACTTGTCTGCAGATACCCGACCTAGACCCTGCAGTTCGCCTCATGGCAGCCAAGCGAGGCGTCACCCATAAGGAGTTCAAGTGGCACGTAGTTGTCAACCAACCCAAAACCGTAACCGAGTTCCTTAAGCTCGCGGATAGATTTATTGGGACTGAGGAAGAGATCAACCAGAAGGGCGAACAGGCCCCAGAAGAAAGAAAGAGGGAACCAGAACCCCTATCTTAGGGCAATAGCAGCAAAAAGGGACTACACGCCCCTCAATACGAAACGGGCCGAAATCCTCATGGCGATCAAGGACGCCCCGTATGTGAAGTGGCCACCTCGGCTGAAGGCCGACCCTAGCACCCAGAATAAAAATTTGTATTGTAGCTTTCATAAAGATCATGGTCATAGTACCGAGAGTTGTAAAAACCTCTGCGATGAGATAGAAGAGCTCATCCGTCGCGGATATTTACGAAATTTTGTACAAAATAATAATAGTAATAGTAATAAAACAGATCGACAGGGGGAGCAAGGCAAAGACGCCCCCGAATTCAGCCGACAGGCGGAGCAACCGCAGAAGCAGCCCCCCGAAGAGAGACCAGTTCGGGGAATCATTCACGTCATAGTCAGTGGATCGATTGTGGTGGGTTGAACTTCAGCAGCAGCCCGCGCGTCGACTCGTGAATCTAGTAGAGAAGAGCGGAACCCTCCAAAATGGCCAAGGGCAGAAGACCCCATCTTCTTCACAGAGGACGATGCACGTGGGGTCCACTACCCTCATGACGATGCGCTCATCATAAAGATGAAGGTCAACAACTTTGAAGTCAAGCGGGTCCTCATTGATTCAGGCAGTTCGGCAGATATCCTCTTCAAAGCGGCCTTCGACAAACTCCAGCTTCAGGAGAGTGACCTAAAGCCCGCAAACACTCCCCTGGTTGGCTTCAGCGGAGAAGAAGTTCGGCCCCTAGGAAGAGTAGCAGTACCTGCGGAAGTCGGCACCTGGCCTAGCATTGTAAGGCTCAACCACGACTTCTTGGTGGTCGCGACCCCCTCCCCATACAACGCCATAGTAGGTCGACCGATTACCCATGCCTTACGGGCTGTGGTGTCCACCTACTACTTGGCCATGAAGTTCCCCACAGACTTCGGTATCGAGGTAGCGCGGGGTGACCAGCTTGACTCCCGCAAGTGCTATGTTGCTGCCCTCAAGGGAAAATCTAAGGTGGCTGACAACCTCAGGCTAGAGCGACCTATGGAGCAGAGCGAGGAACGAGCTGCGCCCACGGAGGAGACTGTCTCCATTCCGACCTCGGTAGATGACCCTACCCAAATGCTTCAGATTGGCACTTCTGTCGAGGAGCCCCTGCGGTCCGAATTGGTACGTTTTTTACTTAAGAATTTAGATGTTTTTGCTTGGTCCGCGGCAAAAATGCCCGGTATAGATCCCGACATTATAACTCATAAGCTCAATACTGATCCTGTAGTTAGGCCCGTTAAGCAAAAAGAAACGCAACCTAGCCCCAGAGCAGTGGAGGGCAGTCAACGAGGAGGTCGAGAAGCTCCTTGCAGCCGATTTTATTAGGGAAGTCCATTACCCGAGCTGGGTAGCCAACCCCGTTCTAGTGAAAAAGGCTAACGGTAAATGGCGCATGTGCGTCGACTACACCGACCAGAACCGAGCTTGCCCAAAGAGCTGCTTCCCACTCCCCAGGATTGACTGCCTAGTGGACGTGACATCGGAGCATTAGTTGTTGAGCTTTCTAGACGCCTACTCGGGCTACAATCAAATCAAGATGGACCCAGTAGACGAGGAGAAAACTACCTTCATAACCGAGCTAGGCCTGTACTATTACAAGGTCATGCCCTTCGGGTTAAAAAATGTCGAGGCGACCTTCCAAAGACTTGTAAATAAACTGTTCGAGCCATTAATCGGCCAAAAGGTGGAATGTTATGTAGTTGAACTCGAACAAGACTTGAATTTAGTTTTTGAAATTCTGCGTAAATTCAATATGAAGTTGAACTCGAACAAGTGTGTCTTTGGAGTCACTTCGGGTAAATTCTTAGGGTATATTGTGAACCGGCGCGGCATCGAGGCCAACCCGGACAAGATAAAGGCCATCTTAGATATGAGACCACCTCGGAAAGTGAAGGAGGTTCAGAGGTTGAACGGCAGGATAGCCGCTCTGAGCTGCTTCATGTCCAAATCAGCAGACCGCTGCCTGCCTTTCTTTAAGGCAATGAAAAGCAAAGGGTTCAAATGGACCCAAGATTGTCATCTCGCGTTTGATGAGCTCAAAAGGTACCTCGCTAGCATACCGGTCTTAACCCGGCCCGAGCAGGGCGATGTTTTAGAGTTGTACCTCTCAG